>WNGS01007019.1:8072-33862 GCA_020271785.1 Procambarus virginalis
CCTATTCTGCTACTAAAGCATTAATAGCCTATTTTCCACATATATAAGTGAATATAATGGCCTATCTAGCCTACTCTCACAAAGGGGTAATGGGAGGGAAAATGATCTACCTTAACAATCCTTGGCTCACGACGCCTGTCCCTCGATGGTGTGAGGGTCCTATGCTTCCTGAGTCGATCCTCGGTGATCCAGGAACGTTCCCACAGGTCCTCAGGTGTCGTGAAGCCTTCGCGTCTTCGCCGTTCCAATCCCTGGGGTTCAGCTATCCCAGTCCTGGTCCATCAATGGGCGCTGAGCTAATCACCATATTCACCCACACGTTCCTTCCACGAGGCGTTGCTCCTCGCCCTAGGAACGGTGTCGTCCCTCCAGCACCCTCAGTGGATGTGACCCAGTCACAGCTATGCCTGCCCGCCTCACCTTTCAGGCCCTCAACGTCACACGTCGACGCCCAGCGTCGTCACCGACAATTCTCCAAGTTTGGCACTTCTCTGCCCACTCAACTTGGTTCCTTTTTGCTTCCCAGAAGCGCGGGGTCTCCTATATATCAGGTGGGCTGCGATGGCTAGCTCTAATCCACTGAGAAAGGCCTGTAAAGCTTCCAATTCTTGAGAGCTGACCGAGATGCGTCCTCACGCTCCCACTGTCAGTCAAACTCTGCCGTTGGCGCCGCCCGGGGTACTCGGTGACGTCACGGCGGGCTCTGATTGGTCGCCTGTGACCCGAGTCACCCAATCCGCACACAGCTGGGCGTCCATTCTAAAACGTCATATCTACAGTAGGGGATACTCTTTCATTTCTATCGGGGCACCAATTTCCCTTTACTTTCAACTTTAATGTAAGTTTCTCCCTGTAGAGAGAGTTGATATGACTCTTATAGCAGGCAACGAAAGAGATAGGAGAGGGCACCGTAACAGTAGCTAAATCTAAAAACAACAACAAAGGCCTGGTGGAGCAGACCAGGCCACTGGCCAGTGCTATATGAGCACTGAGCACCTTCTGGTGCTCATATAGCTCACGTATCTTGCCTCACCTCGACGTTCACATAGCGGGTGACGGAAGAAACTTTGGTGCATTTTGTATAAAGTTTATCATTCACCAATATTATAAATGTAACGTAACTTAAATATTTTTTTTGTCTGCATTAAGCCAAGTGGTTCAGTTTTTTGTCACTAATTGTTTATTATATTTAAATTGTATAGAAAAAATTAGTTGTTAAGGTTAAATAGCATAAAATATTTAAAGTATTTATTTTCATCTTTATTAGCCACATTGAGAGGGGCGGCGACGTTTCGGTCCGTCCTGGACCATTCTCAAGTCGATTGGAAGAATCAAGTTGATCATTCTCAAAATCAACTTGAGAATGGTCCAGGACAGACCAAAAAGTCTTCGTCCCTTCACTTGCTAGTGTGGTCTGGTGAATATCCTTCAACTACGTAGCACTAGAAATATGTACAAACCGCATCCCCCTAAGAAAAAAAGAGGAAGAGATGCAGATTGGAACGAGAACGTCGTTCCCTATATAGGCGAAGAAAAGGAATCGCGGTACAACTTTAGAGTCGCACCCTATCTCAGGAACGGCGAAGAAGGTTAGGTAGCGAAATAGGAAAAATTGAACTCAAGCTACAAGAATCATACAAAACGCAGGAGAGGGAAGAGAGCAAAAGGCCATCAGTGAAATAGAGAGAAACCCGAAATATTTTTTCTCCTATGCAAAATCAAGATCAAAAACCACATCTAGTATCGGGCCCCTGCGAAAGGAAGATGGAACTTTCACCGATGACAACAAAGAAATGAGTGAGCTACTGAGGAAGCAATACGACTCTGTCTTCAGCGAGCCATTAAACGCACTAAAGATCGATAACCCAAATGAATTTTTCATGGATATGATACCAACATCAAATCATATATCAGACGTCACCCTATCCCCACTGGATTTTGAAGAAGCCATAAACAGTATGCCTATGCACTCCGCACCAGGCCCGGATTCTTGGAACTCCATATTCATCAAGAACTGTAAAAAACCACTATCGCAGGCCCTTCACATTCTGTGGAGACAAAGCCTAGATACTGGCGTTATTCCTGATATACTAAAAACAGCAGAGATAGCACCACTTCATAAAGGAGGAAATAAGGCAGAGGCAAAAAATTACAGACCGATAGCACTAACATCGCACATCATAAAAATTTGAGAGAGTGCTAAGAAGTAAGATCACAAAATACATGGAATCACAGCATCTCCATAACCCCGGACAACATGGTTTCAGAACAGGGCGCTCTTGCCTGTCGCAGCTGCTGGACCACTATGATATGGCATTAGATGCTATGGAAGACAAACAAAACGCTGATGTAATTTACACAGATTTCGCAAAAGCTTTTGATAAATGTGACCATGGTGTTATTGCCCATAAAATGCGCTCAAAAGGAATTACCGGAAAAGTAGGCAGATGGATCTACAATTTCCTGACCAACAGAACCCAATGTGTAATAGTCAACAAAATAAAATCCAACCCGTCAACCGTTAAGAGCTCAGTCCCCCAGGGTACTGTGCTTGCTCCAGTACTTTTTCTCATCCTCATATCGGACATAGACAAGAGCACAACCTATAGCACTGTATCATCCTTTGCAGATGACACTAGGATCTTCATGAGAGTAGGCAACATAGAGGACACGGCGAACCTCCAGTCAGATGTAGATCAGGTCTTTCTATGGGCTACAGAAAATAATATGGTGTTTAACGAAGACAAGTTCCAGCTCATGCGCTATGGAAAAAATGAAAATATAAAAACGGAAACCACGTACAAAACTCAGGCAAATCATAACATAGAACGAAAAGGCAATGTAAAGGATCTGGGTGTACTCATGTCGGAAGACCTTACCTTTAAAGAACACAATAAAGTAGCCGTCAGAACTGCTAGAAAAATGACAGGTTGGATAACAAGAACTTTTCACACTAGAGATGCTATACCGATGATGACACTTTTCAAAACGCTTGTGCTCTCTAGAGTGGAGTACTGCTGCACAATGACAGCCCCTTTCACTGCTGGTGAAATTGCTGACCTGGAGAGCGTGCAGAGGTCCTTTACTGCTAGAATCCACTCGGTAAAACATCTAAACTATTGGGACCGACTTAAGAGCCTAAATCTGTATTCCCTTGAGCGCAGGCGGGAGAGATACATAATAATTTACACGTGGAAAATATTAGAGGGGCTGGTCCCAAACCTGCACACAGAAATAACATCACATGAGACCAGAAGACATGGCAGGATGTGCAGAATACCCCCGTTGAAAAGCAGAGGTGCAACTGGTACTCTGAGAGAGAACTCTATCAACATCAGAGGCCCGAGACTGTTCAACACGCTTCCACTACACATAAAGGACATAACTGGCAAACCCCTCACAGTGTTCAAGAGAGAACTAGATAAGCACCTCCAAAGGATACCTGATCAACCAGGCTGTGACTCATACGTCAGGCTGCGAGCAGCCGCGTCCAACAGCCTGGTTGATCAGTCCAGCAACCAGGAGGCCTGGTCGATGACCGGGCCGCGGGGACAATAAGCCCCGGAAGCACCTCAAGGTATCCTCAAGGTACGTTATTGTGACTCATCGTCTGCACAATTGTGGACACAGTGTGACTGACTGTACAATTGTCAGTCACACTGACTGACTGACACAATTGACTGCACACACTGTGCAAGTTGTGGCTAATGCTACAACTTGCACACTGTAAAGGATTAGCAGTTTTATTTTATTTTCGCATTTTTATTACTGTGCATTTGGCACACAACACCTGCCAGGATAGTAGCTGCGCTATCACCGACCACGTCACATTAACATTGGAGTCTGTCCGGGAGTTGAACTCGGGACCTCCTGCACCCAAAGCCGGAATTATACCCCTAGGCAAATTCCCATAGACCGTCACAACCATAATCAATCGGTTTGTGTATGAAGTGAATATAACGGGAGTCGTTTAATTACGTTATAACCAAGTTTAATAATTATAACCCCTAACGTGTGTGAAAGGAAATTTACTGGTGACATTAAATTATAACTTCAGAGTGAAACGTATGTTTAAACCAAGTAAAAAGCCAAGTTATAAACAAAATTACAATACAGTCCATATAAAATTATTTAAAGATAGAAATTATTCACCAGTAGATTTCCCACAGGGGGGGGGGGACCACATTTGTGTCTACTCTTTGAGGGGCTGGGTGGGTAGATCGTGGTCTCCCCCCCATGATAATGGCATAACATGGGAGTAGACGGACCTCTGGTGCTCTAATTGTGGTGCCTAGGAGCTCAGGGGTTCTTTTAATGGGGGCAGGTAGTTGCCCATTAGAAATTGGGGAAGGAGTGTCGCGAATGTAGAGATGTTTTCACTGGACATTTGGATTGCCGACTTCTCACAGGCTTTGGCAAGGGCCATCATCTCGTCCGCCTTCGGACTGTACATGGGGTGTGGCGTTAGTTGTTGGTGTTGGCAGGTAGATGTGATAGCGGGTGTTGACTGTAGTGAGGCGCTGGGTTGAGGGCTTGGGAGTATAGTCTGAGCGTGAGGTTGTGGGTGGGGTGACTTGTATGTGTGGGGTGTTGCGTGTGGGGTGGAGGAGAGGTGCTGGAGCTTTTAGTGCTTTGCTTCACACATTGCTCAGAATAGCCTTCTGTGACGATATCAACACCATCTGTTAAGAGATGCGGCAATATCGACACCATCTGTAGGAATGCTCCTGATGATAATTCATTTAGGAGGTGGATTGATGACAATGCCCTTTGGTGAGGGAGGTGATGATATCAACGCTATTGCATTCACTCAATCATATTTTCGGTTCCCCGGGCAAAGGCTGCCATCATAGGTTATTCTTAGGCACTTACTGTCTTGATAATGATTTGTGTTCACATGAGTGTTGAGGAAGGCGTCTTGTGCTCTAGAAATCAGTTCAACCAGGGCAGTCTAGAACTCCCGACTTGTTTCAGCATGGACAAGTGGCGGCCGTCGGTAGAGACAGTGCTTTGTCTTTGAAGTGTTATTGGTTGGACCGACGTACCCGGGTTAGGTCAAGCGGAGTTACGAGACGGCAGTACTAACCGTCTGTTGAATGGTTTTGCGAAGTGTGTTGCTGGACACTTCTGCCAGGGTGTAGCTGGAGACACTTAGTGGGGTATTTTGGACACATTGACGTTACAATGTAGGACTGAACCATTTTTTGTTGAGTAGGATTAACTCGCCAGTGTGAGGACCATTGAGCGTGGGTGACATAGCAGAAGATGGTGGACTCACAGGGATAGAAGACTGCATTATTTATCGTATTGGTATCCTGTGCAAAAGTGACACTCGCAGAGTACATGTGGGTGTATGTATAGTGGTTATATAGTATATATTATATTGGTGAAAGTGTTGATTATTATTGTTTACCCCTTTTCCTTTCACTATTACTTTCACTATTACTACTATGCTGACTTGCTCTTTACCGACTACTCTATAACTTACTATTGACTTGGGGTGCGATCAATGAAGAAGAGACATCAAGCCCATTAGCAGTGATTGAGATAAAGAACCCAGTTACTGGCTGAGTGAGGCCATAACACCTTTCATATCAGGCATTGATTGTAATGTACGAGTGAATAAATAGGCATAACAAGGGAGATATTAATATGTTATTAAATATTTCACTCTTTAGAATGCGAAATAGATATAAATAGAACAACTTTAGATTTAGGAAAGACTTGGGTAAATACTGGTCTGGTAACTGGGATATTGACATTTAGAACAAATTACCGGGTTAACATAACAGACGTAGGATCTCTACGTATGGGCCAATAGACCTTTCTGCAGTTTCCTTCTTATGTGTTTATTCTTGCTGCCGGTATATTCATGCTCTTTCAAAATGATTCCATTATTTTGAGAATCTTATATACTGGAATAATATACACACAACTTTAAAAACGTGTCGTATACCACTACCATTCACTTTATAATTATTAAGTAATATTTAAGCATTAATATTAAGTATAATTAAGCAATTAAATAAGTAATATTTAATAATTGAATATTATGTCCGCTTGACCTTCACTATGCTTGTGAAAATATATTTAGTTTCCTTAATAATGTTCATAAATATTTTCAATAAATATTACTGTCGTTGTCAGTCTTTGAACATTATCAACAGCATCTTCTTCATTAATACAAGACTGGTAGAATCTCTCCATGTTCTTTTGTTGATGTTTAATGCACTATGATACGAAACGTCTGATTTGATGTTAATAAAAAACAAAGTTGTACTCAATTATTTAAATCTTACATCACTTATATACATATCATACCTGCAATGTGTTCCTGTATTGTAACCTGAGCTCTCACACACATCTGTAAGCGCTCTCACACACACCTGCAATAGAAAGGCCCTTTTAAGTATGTTTCGAGCAAATTAACTAGGGCATAAATTTAAAGTATCTATACGAGTTCAAATATGTAAAGGACATTTGCGGACGTATTCTGGAAATAGGAAAGTGTTAGAATGCAGTTATAACCATCCCCAAAAGGGTCAAAATATACTAAGGAAAAGAAAATGTCGCTTTGTATTAGCATGTAGATTTCTCCATCCTGACAAGTGAGAAACTTCACTCAAGGAAATAAAATGCTTTGCCCTCAGCTGCTCTTACTTTCACGTGGAAGGCACAGAACGCTAAATAATGAGTGACAAGCAAGAAAATGACTTTGGAGGAAAGCCAACTTTTTTTATATATTCAGGCGAAAGAGTTTTCAAAAGGTTGAACTGTATGTATGGAACTGGCTGAAAGACCCACTTGCATACCAGAATCACACATGCAATTACACCCCACAACAAAGACAGCTACGATAGGTAACAACCCTGCAACAATCAGTACTGGTCAACGCAAAACAGACATGCCCACACAATGGACCTGCCTGAAAAATCTTCAAATTATCCCAGAGTAACCTCGTTCACCTTTGCCAACATACAAGGTCTGAAAACCAAAGCAAAATCAAAGTTCCGTTCAGAAGTTGCCTCCTCGCGAGTCAAATACAGTGTTTGGACTTTTCACAGAAACCCATGCAGAAGAACTGACAGCGAGATCTTGATACCAGATTATTATCTATATAGATGTGATAGGGTAAATAGATCACTTGAGGTGACCTATTAATTTACCACCTATTTACCATAGGTGACTACTAATTATAAATAGGTGGTAGTTAACTCTGCTGGGAGTAAAAAAGTAAACTTGGATATTATTGTAATATAAAAACGGCTAGATGCAACGGCTGAGGAATTCACAAATCAGATAAACAAGAGAATAGTCTTGATAATCTGGCAAACCCAATACCTGATATCTTCCTAGGTGACTTTAACCTGGCAACTCTAAGATGGAGAATAGCAAACAAGAATATTATACCAGGAAATCTTTCTGGACATAACCAACTCAGATTAGAGAACTAGTAAGAGTGTGATAAATTTTCACTCAACCAGCAGATAAGAGTCAACCAGGAACGAAAATATTCTAGATCTGAACTTAAAGACAATCAGGGACATTACAATCGCATACCACATACTTAGATCACAAGCTCATTGAAGTGCAAACTAACAGCAATACCTGTAATAGGCTTAAAACAATGATCAAGTAAGAGGGGTTATTCAATAAATTAAATTTTAATAAAAGGATAGACTAGGAAAAATATATACAGGGAATTAAAAAAAATAGCCATTGAATGTTTGTAAGTAATAATAATCCCACACAAGGCATAGAACAAGAATATGAAGTCTGTCTAAAACTAGTTCCTTTGTTGAAAGTCAGAAAGAGGACCAACGTAGAATGAAAACGTTGAAAGAACATGCAGACGGCACTAGGAAAGAAAAAAAATATGCCAGAACTGCCAAGGAGACAAGACCTTCCCAACAAAAAATAATTTAAACGGAGTTTGAAAAAATCTAGAAAAGACTGAAGCAATCATCTCAGATTGAAGAAATGCCTTTACAACATAAAAATGGCATTCAAGAGAAGAAAATCAAAATATTCCTTCACACGTGAAAAAAAAACAAAACCACTATTGGACCTATTCTTACAAGTGAAGGTTCATACAGAGGATGACAAAGAAATTACTGAAATCCTAAAAAAACACAGGAGGAGGGCATGTTTAGCATCCTAATATATAGCATGAAAGTGGAAGATCCGGACAATTTCATTATGCGTGATATCCAAACTCCTGATAATATAACTGATATGAACACAAATGCTGCCGATTTTTGAGAAATTGGCAATGTGCCCATGCACTCAATATTTATAAAGAAATGCAAAGTGCCGGTAGCATAGTGTGGAGAAAGAGCTTGGACATAACGGAGATACCAGATTCGCTTATATTAATAAATTTCAAAGATTTTATTCCTCTTTACACGGGAGGGAGCTAAGCAATGACTTAGAATTATAGACCAGTCGCACTAACGTCACACATAATAAAAGTATTTGATAGAGGGATCAGGAGGCAGGTTTCCAGTTTCATGGAGACCAATGACCTCCACAACCCAGGTCAACATGGATTTAAAGTGTGAAGATCATGCCTCTCGCAGCTACTTGACCACTACGACAATATCACCGAGGCATTAGAAGAAAAACAGAATGCAGATGTAGTATATGCTGATTCACAAAAAAAATTGATATATATTTCACTGTGGATATTAAAATTTCTGGGGAACACAACACAGAGCAACAGTCAAGCAAATAAATTAGAGTTCAAGCTCAGTTAAAAGCTCTACCTCAGAGAATAATCCTTGTAGCACTTTTTTACTTATTTTCTTATCAGATATAGACTAGTCACAGCTTCGTATCATCATCTACAGATTACAAAAATCAGCATGAAAATTAATTTTGTTGAAGACATTGATAAACTACAAACAGATATTAAGTTTTCGACTGGGCGGTAGAAAATAACATGGTTATCAATGATAAATTCCAGGTACTCTGTTACAGTAAAAATGAGGACATTAAACAAAATACAGGATATAAAACACAATTAAATCGGCCCCATAGTAGGAAAGCATAATGTAAATGATCTGGAATAATAATGACTGACGACTGTTACGAATCTTGCTAAGATTCTCTCATTACTCTTGATTCTTGTATTACTGTATTATCTTATTCTCTAATTAATATAGCATCCAGTTGTATGATATGAGATTTTGTATATTATATATTGTAGCATGCTGTAGTGTGCCTGAGTTGCATTATATTGTATGAGGCTTTTGTGTTAGAATTTTCATGTTGGTTTCTGTGTCGGTGGTTGACCAGATTGGGATTGTGACTAGCGTGGGAATGTGTTGTCAAGCGAGTGTTTATGATTTAACCTTGTTTTATTCTCAATATTGCTTGTCAATAAATTCTATTGTTAACAGAATGTCATTATGTACTCTTAAGATTAATAATGTCTTGATTATTAATACTACAATTTATTATAAGAATTTCCATAATGTTATGTGGATAGTTAGTTGATAGGATGGTAGACGCTTGGGTTGTGGACCGGCGTGGGTCAGAAGTGTGTCGGCTGTCGTGGCGAGGAGACATGTTATAAGTTAAGTTGGTGATTATTGTTTATTTTTTGCCTTTAGAAGCTTTATTCCTGGTTTTATGATTGTGTACATCCCATGTGTTAATCCATGTGCTGGTAATATTACTCATGTCTCAATTCTTAACTTCATTCTGTTATTGCATGCTGAAGATTATTTCTGGCTATAATTTCTACATTTAATTGTTGTTATGTATGTCCCCCTTAGCATAAATATATTGTTCTCCCTTTTTTATGCAGTGAAGTTTTTGTACCCCCTAGACACGTAATGGCAAGGCCGATTTAAATAATTATTTACACTGCTTGGAGAAGAACCTTATTTAGACTCGAGGGTGGTAACAACGACCTAACGTTAAGGGAGCATAACCCAGCAAATTTAGCATCAGCCACAAAAATGATAGGATGGATTATGAGAAACGTCCAAGCCAGGGATCCATCATAATGGTTGTACTATTCACATCACTTCTGCTGTCCCGTCTTTAGTACTGTTCGATACTCGCTTCCTCCTTCAGAGCAGGAGAGATTGCTGAAATAGAGGTAATACAGAAAGCATATACGGCATACATAGACATGATAAAGCACCTAAATTATTGGGATCGTCTCAAAGAGCTCTAAATGTTCTCCCTAGTAAGGAAACGAGTATGGTATCAAATAATATACATACGGAAAATATTGGAAGGCCAGGTCCCAAATCGACACAGTAAAATAGCAATATACTGGAGAGAAGGATATGAAAGGAAATTCAGAATAGATTCGTTGAAGAGTATTCCCATAGGCACAATCAGAGAATATTATATAAACGTCAGAGGTTCACGGTTGTTCAACATACTCCCAGCAAGCATAAGAATTATTGACATAACAAACGTGGATATCTTCCAGAGAAAACATAATAGTTTTCTTCAAGAAGTGCAGGACCAACCAGACTGTGGTGGATATGTGGGCCTGCAGACCACTCCAAGCAACAGCCTTTTGGACCAAGCGCTCCTTGGTCCAGGGGAGCAAAAGAACTTCCAGAACGCCATCCAGGTACAGTACAAAATTAGTAATATAAATAAAAGCTCAGGATTATGTAAATACGATCTAGTTAAATGCAGTCGTGTGTCATTGTCAGGCTAGTAATTATTCTTGGAATAATGGCACACACAATGGCCCTGTGTGCACTGCCTGGAGATTAGGGCAGATATTGACAGGCTAATGAAGCAGGTGAAACCATAATGGAGGGCAAGGTGTCTCGCAAGGATCCAAAGAAGAAGCTCCGTCGAGATAGCTGGCGAGTGGTGGATCAATTGAGTTAAGACAGCAAAGGACGTCAAAGAAATCAAGAACACTGGTTAAAACGTAGAACCACTTCAGTTGAATGGGATAAGACCATGTGTGGTAACTAAGCAGAGAAGCTGCGCATCACAACAAAAGTTTGGACATTTGTTGGGTGCTTAGCACATGCGCTGGTTAGGCAAAACCTTCTGCTCCATAAATACAAGCGTTTGGGTATTTGTTCTCCGCGGGCAAGGGGTAAAGTTAATAAGAAATAGTGTGACGCAATATGATCAAGCCCATTGTCTGTATCTTGGTAAACAATATTTACCAAGCCAGATGCACAGGGGTATTTAAATAGTGTAACAATGACTTAAAGATATTGTACGAGTAATGCAACTCCATTAATGAATAACTGGAAAGCTTGCATTAGTAATAAGACCATGTATGATAGTTACACAATATACTTTTCATGGTAAGCGTGGGACAGCTCTTGCAGACAATTTAGTGCGTAGGACTGTGTTGCCTACTGTTGTAGGCAACACAGTAATAGTGATATGGCTATGGCCATTGGAAGCTGCGGCTGCTGTTTTAGCCGCTTCAACGTGAACTAGTTTGATGTACTGTCAACCTGTCCTCTTACAAATTGTCTTAATTTGGCCGTTGGTCCGTATGGCTGAAAATAACCGCAATATGAAAATGAAAAAAAATTAAAATAAATTTTGGATTTTTTTTCCAAAACAGTAAGTTAAGTGTCCTCTGGTAGGTTAGGTGGAAAGGAAATTATCCTAACGTTCAAAAAGTCATGAAAAACGTTAATTGAAAGTCTCTCTCTCCTAACCTAACAGGCTAAGCCAGAGGACTCAAACGTAGATCTAGTCCGTTTATTGCCAAGGGTGCCCAGTCTAATCAAGTGGGAAATGTTATATTGTTAATTATCGTCAGTATTTTAAATAATTAAATTAGAAAACCTGATGGCCTTTAATTACTTTCCATATATTCTCAAACGATTTTCCATTACAAACCTATTGCTATGCCTCAAGGGTCTGGGTGGAGAAAAATAGATCGGATGAAGTTAACAATTTCATGAGGCTAATGATATACAGTAGGATAAATATTGTACTCAGGATGAATATGGGTTTTAGAGTTTACGACAGTACACAAAAAATGAAACCACTAACAAACGCCAATGTATGAAGAAAACACGGAACAATTAAGAAAATTATAGAATACCAATTACTTTACACTAATATATTTCAGTCGAGGATGGGCAGTGGCAATGCGTCAGAGCAGGGGTCTCCAAACTTTTCAATGTAAGGGCCACATTATATATTTCCCATATTTATGCGGGCCGAAGGAATAAAAAATGAAAAAAAAAAAAAACTTAATAAATACCATTTTAACTTAAACTTAATGGTTACCATTTTAACTATTTTAAACATGCAATATTTTTGGCTACAATAGTATTATTGCTATTTTGTATAACTAAGATAAAGGTATTGTCAAAGTACAGAGAAAAGAATATTGTACAGTGTTTGTGCTCCCTGAAACAGAAGCAGCGAAGCCCCACTCGCCCTCCATCCCCACAATATACAGTTATACACAACTGATTGGTTGTAATGCACAACACATACCTACCAGTACTAGTATCTGTGCGTCACACTATCGAGAGAGAGGAAAACTGACTCGGGCTGAGCGCCACCAGTCAGCAGCCCCAGCTTTGAATAATTCTGCGATGCCATTCGTACGATAATTATTTTTTCAAGGCCACCACACAGGGATTTGTTTGGCGGGCCGGATGTAATTATGTGGCGGGCCGGATGTGGCCCGCGGGCCATAGTTTGGAGACCCCTGCGTCAGAGTATTAAATGCAGTGTGAAAGTGGGACTGAAAACTGAGCTCCGCAAATGGTTTGGAGAGAATTAAATGGAAAATGATCTACCTAATGATAGGAGTTACACAATCCACCAAACATTTAGAGAAAAGAACAGCTTTTATGGGAATTATTACCTAGAGCTTCTATGTCTAAATGAACATTCTGACTAATTTTAAAACAAACTTCAATTTCCTGTACGGCAAATATTTTTTAAATTTATGACCGTTTCATTAAACAAAATAATATTGTGCCAACACAGTAAGATAATACAAACCTGTGTAACAGGGAGACACTGATAAGTAGCATCTTAAATGGGAGTGAGTGAGGGAACAGTGATCACGAGGAAATTTCATTACACTAGATACGGAGAAGTTATTTGAGAGAAACTTATGGTGCCAGACTTTTCTCACCTCTGATTCATATATTTACGGGTACTTTATGAATTATAAATTTGGCAGACCTGAACATGGGAGTCTGGCAGTTCTTGGGCTTCGTCTTGTTCACATCATAATCAAGTTACCACGTCAGTAATGTTTGTTACAAATTACAAATAAATCCCAAGAATGTGGTACACTCTAGATTATTTCAAATAGTAGTGACTCAAAATGGATAATCTTGTCACTAAAGAACATAATCAGAAAACAGGATGCTTAATACAAACGAATTATGACAAAATATTTCAGAAAAAAGTATGTATTACCGGGCAAGCAAAGAAAGCCTTCAGTGTTTTGCCAGATGAAACAAAGAGTGCAGACAACACCTGGCTTTTAAAAAATAAGTCAAATAACTGATAAGAAAAATACCTAATTTAAATTACAAAATTAAGTAAAGTGCCAAAACTTTATGAATATAGAAGAATAAATCCACGTAGAATGTGCAGATGGCATCCTGACAAGTTTAATAATTTCCTTTCTGGTAACCACTAAACTAATATAATAGGATGCAATGGCGATCACAGGAGGAGGGAGAAGCAGCAACAGCCACGAGGTCACGTGACCTTCAAGGCAGCCAGGATGTTCCCTAGGGACATCAGAGTCAGAGTTAGCAGGTATTTCAAATATAATGTTTATAAGGAAACCTTCAAACTGTTTAAAGTAAAAATAAACAAAGTTTCCTATAATCATCATAGAGTTAAGTGAGCAGTATTTTCGAGCTTTTCATGCAGAATTCCATTTTTTATGAAAAATGTAGCTAAAAATATATAAAATTTGGGATGTGGTTACAAACATGTTTTTTTCTCTCTTTAGAGCAAGCTTTAATCAGGAACTTGCCCCCGTCTACAGCAGTGTGTGTTTGATCCCTATTAATGATTCGGAGTGTGAACCTTCGACAAACTGGAAAACCTTTGAGTTCGCACTTCTCAACATTGTGTAATTAGAATGGGCCCAACAATCTAGTGCATTGCATTTACATGCCAGTTTATATAATAATATTAATTTGAGCGCCAAAACATATTGCTAAGTGCAGGAGTTTTGTTGAACGAAATTTGATGAAGTCAGCCCTAATTAACCAATGTCCCATTATTTTTAATGTTAGCATTAACCTGTACATACTAGACCATATTTATATATATTGTAGTTTCAAATTGTAACTACCTACTTGTGAAGAAGGCGGGATCGTGATTCGTAGATTGTTACCCGACTACAGTAAAGCGAGTAGCGACACTGGGTGGGTGGCAGGGGGGGGGGGTCAGTCTCAATTTCTCTCTAAGTGCTTCACTCCCTCCATCCCAACCCATCTCCCCAAGACACATGCACATCGCTCCCTCAGTTACTCATTTAGTACAATGCGCCCAAGTCCCTCCCCCCCCCCCTCCAGGATATGACTTTCCTAACCATCCTTTTGAAATTATTAACGTCAGAAGGACATAGTGATCTCGTAGCAGGAGCAAGGAAAATTTCTAAAGATGACAGGAATAATGAACCAGAGGATAACCCTACTCACAATGAGCCACCGTGGTAAATTGTAGGAAACGGAAAGGCAAATAAACGAAAAAGAACAGAATAAACGCCCGAAGAAACCAATTTAGAAGCCAACCAGAACCCACGAGCAGCCCCAAAACCAATGCAAAGGACCATCATCAAAACCAAGAAACCAGTAGATGGTTCCACTTATGCTTACATTGCCGTACTGGAAAAAGATCATCCAGGATCACATCTTAGAGCCAAGCCTGACATTAGAGGCAGATAAAACATATCCACAGATATTCCAGATATAATTACTAACCTCAGGAATACAGAAGACCCAGTTGAACTGAAACCAGAGGAAAAAATCACCAAGATGATAATGCAACATATCGCAGTTGAAGTTCATGCAAACAGACTCTTAGAATGCCCAAATGTCACAACGGTGGAGAGGTGTAAGCACGACAATGTAGAAACAAGACAGGTCCTTCTAACAATAAATGGTCGTCGCATCAACACTGAATGCTGGGATCTATGGACAATTCAGTCTAAGGCTGTACAATCCAGAACCCATGCCCTGTTACAGATGTCAGCGTTTCGGCCACCATAAAGATGGCTGCGGAGGCCCAGAACAATGAGGAGTATGTAACGAGCTCAACGACACCGACATATGCAAAAATCTGCATAAAGAAGGCAAACTAACTAAGGGGGCGCAACATCCGAAAAAATTCGGTAAAAAATCGAAATTTTTGAAATATTTATAAAAATACTACAACATTGTGGCAACACTCTGGTACAATCATAATTATTT
Organism: Procambarus virginalis; assembly: GCA_020271785.1. NCBI lineage: Eukaryota > Metazoa > Arthropoda > Malacostraca > Decapoda > Cambaridae > Procambarus > Procambarus virginalis. Next base: position 23,489 of record WNGS01007019.1, read on the forward strand.
TACGATATAAATTGACGTATTTATGGCACATTTGCATGCGTAATTGTGCAGAATCAGGTGCCCGGCAGCTGTGGCGCGCGAAAGGTATTGCCTCGTACGTTCTAAACGTCAAATTTTTCGTAATAACGTCGTAAATAACGCTGTATTTATGAAGAGTAAATATACACTCATTGGCATCTCTTTCATCCCTCGTGGGGTTCGGCAGACCAGAAACCCTCAGTCACCTTGTGTGTCTCATTGAGGGTAGATGTTTCGTCGATGCGCGCTCCATTCTCGCTCTTGGAATAGCGCATTGTTGCGTCTACTGCACAATGATATATATAGATGAAGCGTTAGAAGATAAGAGCAGCAAATCTGGCACACGGTCGATGTCTATATCAGTAAAAGAAAGCCGCTTTAGCGCGGAGAGGAGTAAATACAGTGACAGATGGTGGTGAGGTGTGAGGCACGCAGAGGCGCGACACTTGACACCTCCTCAACCTCCCACAACTTTCCTCAACCTTTCTCACACACCTTCGTCAACCCTCCTAGAGCCTCCTTACACACCTTCCTAGACCTCCCTCCCTCCAACAAGCCAAGACAGACTCCTAAGGAAGGTGATCCAGCATCATGCAGGTGCCTGTGAGTGCCCATTGCAGTGCCACCTTGAGGACCCACAATTCGGACCAATTATAATAGGTTAGCATGTTTTAGTGTTATAATGGGATATTATAATATATTGATATTATAATATAATTATAATATATATGTGCAGGAATATATATATATATATAAATTTCTATGGAATTTTTTTTTTTTTCCCAATTTTTTTTTCCGTTTGTTATCAGGGGATTTGCATGGAACTTACACACCTTGCTGAACGGATGCCTATCTGCAAGGGTGCCAATTATGAACGAAATTGGTCCACGTCAAGCTCGGCTACAGGTGGCCAAACTTTGATCTTATTTTACTCAGAAATCATATAAATGCCACGGCAATCACAGACTTGCCTAACTGTGGTGCGGACGTCGTACTTATGGGTGTTATTCTCGCTATGAGGAACTGAATGATGTCCATCTTCAATGTATACAAGAACCACAGAGACCACGATATGGATCTCTCTACAATCTTTGAAATAGCAGTCATTACACTTAATATCTCGGGTGACTTCAACGCTCAGTGAATTACTACTTGATTCACCAAGAACCAACGCCAACGGAAGACATATTGGATATCTTTTGGATGAAGTGCCTGAAATCAGTCTGCTTAACTCGATGGAACCAACCCACATTGGTGGGGGGAAGCTGGATCTCACGTTTGTCTACACCAGTATTTATGAGTTGTCATTGGCCAATTGACCATGTTCTGACTAGTGACCACTTTGCTACAAAAACAGTTATTAATATAGCATTACCACCCAGACCTCCAGTTCCCGAGCCCGGATGGGACTTAATCAAAGCAGATTGGACGAAGTTTCAGAAATCTCTCGAAACTTGGCACCAAAACTACACTCCTCCTGACAACACTGAAGAAATGAAAATTGTTTAGTAAATGCAATACATAGAGCAGCAAACCACGTCATCCTCAGGAGGAAAACAATTACCCAACAACATAAGGACCATTGGTATTACTGTGATAGCATCAAAGAACTACATTACAGACTAAATTGTGCACGAAAGAATTTCAGAGGAGATAGAACCAAAACTAATCTAGGACTTCTTAGAGCGGTCCGAGATCATGTGCACGAAGAAACAGCAAAAATTAATGAAGAAAAATGGCTCGAGTGGTGTGCCAAGCAAAATCAGCATACATCCTTGGGCGACATCTGGAGGCAGATCAACAAGACCAAAGGAAAATCGCCTCCTGCTCTGCCACATCATGTTCATCCAGAGCAAGGAGCAGAAAGGTTAGCAAATCTATTTGCTTCAGGAGGCAGTTCCACTCAACTTCAAGCAACTCTGACTCGCCAACAAAGAGTTCAGGAAATAAGATGGAAAAAAATAGATTATGCGTTAACCTTACCTGACGAACTAGAACAACCTTTCAATCTGAAAGAACTCAGAAAAACTACAAAGAAAACTAAAAACACAGTTCCAGGTGAAGACAGTCACAACATGCTGGCCAAGCTAGGAGAAAAGGGTGAAGAAGCATTCTTGAATTCATCAACAGAGTATGGGTGACAAGAACTTTACCACTCCTGGAACAGTGCAATTATAGTTCCCATTCCAAAACCTAAAGACCCAGGAAATTCAAGACCCATCTCATTAACAAGCTGTCTGGCCAAAATTGCGGAAAGAAGACTCTTAATAGATTTGAATGGAAAGCCAATCCACTGCACCAAAATATGTTTGCTTACAGAAAAGGTGTTGGAACCACAGAATGTCTCACTTCCCTCCTGGATCAAATCAATGGATCAAGAAAGTGAAAGGATGACGACGTTTCGGTCCGACCTGGACCACTCTCACAATCGACTTGAGAATGGTCCAGGACGGACCGAAACGTCGTCATCCTTTCGCCTTCTAGTGTGTGGTTTGGTCATCAATAACTAACCTGGAATCCTTATTTTTCTAGAACTAGAAAAGGCCTTCGAGTTAGCCAATGCTCCAGTTACACTGTGTTGCCTTGTAAATAAAAAATAAAGGAAATCAAAGGACACGCTCTTGCCTTTGCCAATGGAAGCCTGCTTAACCGAGAAGCTAAAGTCAAATTTCAAGGAAAAACATCGTCCTCAAAGAGGCTGGAAAATGGAAGTCCCCAGGAAGGAATACTAAGCCATTTCCTCTTCAACTGTCTCATGGTACAATTCATGAAGCTCAAGTTACCAAAAGTCAAACTGCTTAACTATGCAGGTGACTTTGTTCATCATCAATGGCAAAGGCGCCAGGAACCATGCACATAAATGCCTAGATATTATCAGCAGGGAAGTGGAACGCATAACAGTGAAAATAAACAGCAATAAAACCAAAGCAATGCCCTTTAAAATGAGAACTCAAGACATCAGACTCACAATACAAGGACATGAAATTGAGTGGGTTACCTTTTTTCAATACCTAGGATTTATAATAGACAGCCAGTTGAAATTCACTCAAGAAATTAAATATCTTCGGCAACGTTGTAAAGCCAGAAACTCAGCTTTGCGCTCCCTTACAAGTCTTAGAGATGGTGCATCTCTACCAGTAGTAAAAATGAACTACGTTCAACCAGTTAGGTTACTCATTGACTATGCTGCTCCTGCTCTTACATCTCTTAGTGATAACCAATGGGAGAAACTGGAAGCGTCTCAAAATGATGCTCTCAGAATACTGCTGGGAATACCTATATGGACGCGTCGAGACCATATCATCACTTTCGGCAGCCTCCTCCATGGCTCCATGGCAAGAATCGACCCTAAAGATAATAGTTGAAGGATTACCAATTAAAAAATCAGTATATGACTCGCAGAGGATCAAAGCAGTCATAGAACAACAAATGGAAACCATCTCAAAGACCTTCAACGACTCATCTTCACAGAAGGATCAGTTGATTAAGAAAGAAGTTCTGCTGGGGCAGCAGTTTTCACTAACATCTATGAAGCTTAGTGGAGCATGATTAGGTGCTCAACATTCCAAACAAAATTATATGCCCTAAAGGAGGCCATACACTATACAATTGAGAATAATTTACATGATGTCATCATTCATTCCGACTAAATCCTCGCTCCAGGCATTGTTATCCAGTTAGCACAGAGATAATATACAACTCCTCGCAGAAATATAACATATAGGAAAAGAAGCCCATAATCTAGAACTGTCAATCACCCTAAATTGGATACCAAGTCACATTGGCATGGACAGTAATGAAAAGGCAGACTAGCAAAAAACTGCCACTGCTCTACCAGTTGTACAGGTTCAAATACCTCCAGGTTTTTCACAGATTAAGGAGCAAATCAACATGAAAATACTCCCAACTATCAAAAGTCGCCACCGAGCCAAAGTAGCGGAAGATCCACTGCGATATAGTACGAACAAGCCACTGGGTACTACTCTTTCAGGCCTGACAAAAATATATCCAGAGACATTGCAGTAGCCATACACAGTCTCAGATTTTGTTACAAGTGCTGCTGGGAGGTAATAAACCCAATAGTTAGAGACTGTCATATGCCTGACTATTGATTTATTAAATATGGTAGGCAGTGGCTCGCAAAGCTCCTCTTTGTATTCTTTAAGCACTCTGGCAAACACTATCCGGCCCTGGGGATTTGTTTGGTTTTAGCTTTACTATTTGTTTAATTACATCATCTCAGCTAACTGTTAAACTAGTCAGCCTGTCCTCGTCCCCACCCACATAGACTTGTAATGAAAAGAACATAGACTTGTTCGGCTGAAGGCATATTGTTAAGTTCCTCTTTAGTAAATACAGATGTAAAATATTTATTAAAAATGCTACTCATCACCTCGTCATTATCCGCTATTTGACCTGTCTCGGTTTTTAATGGACCTATCCTTTCCCTAGTCTTTTCTCGATATAACTGAGAAACGGCTTTAAGATTTAAGAACATAAGAACATAAGAACAAAGGCAACTGCAGAAGGCCTATTGGCCCATACGAGGCAGCTCCTATTTATAACCACCCAATCCCGTTCATATACATGTCCAACTCAAGCGTGAAACAATCGAGGGACCCCACCTCCACAAGGTTACGCGGCAATTGGTTCCACAAATCAACAACCCTGTTACTGAACCAGTATTTACCCAAGTCTTTCCAAAATCTAAACTTATCTAATTGTTTCGTGTTCTGTCTTGTGTTGATACTTTTAATACCCTATTAATATCCCCTTTGTTATGTCCATTCATCCACTTGTAAACCTCTATCATGTCACCCCTAACTCTTCGCCTTTCCAGTGAATGCAACTTAAGCTTAGTTAATCTTTCTTCATATGAAAGATTTCTAATTTGGGGAATTAACTTAGTCATCCTACGCTGGACACGTTCAAATGAATTTATATCCATTCTATAATATGGCGACCAAAACTGAACTGCATAATCTAAATGGGGCCTAACCAGAGCAAGATATAGCTTGAGAACCACACCAGGTGTCTTGTTACTAACGCTGCGATTAATAAATCCGAGTGTCCGATTTGCCTTATTACGAACATTCATGCATTGATCCTTTTGTTTTAAATTCTTATTAATCATAAGTCCCAGATCCCTTTCGCAATCCGACTTCGCAATCTCAACACCATTTAGCTCGTATCTTGTAACTATCATCGTTACCTAGCCTCAGAACTTTACATTTATCAGCATTAAACTGCATCTGCCAATCCTTTGACCATTTCAAAACCCTATGTAGATCAACTTGAAGTGATAGTGAGTCCTCCTCCGAATTAATTTCCCTAACGATTTTCGTATCATCGGCAAATTTGCAAATGTTGCTACTCAAACCTGAATCTAAATCATTTATATATATTATAAACAACAGAGGTCCCAAGACAGAGCCTTGAGGCACTCCACTTACAACATTTTCCCACTCTGACTTGACTCCATTTATACTAACTCTCTGTTTCCTTTGGTATAGCCATGCCCTAATCCAGCTTAATATAGCACCCCCAATACCATCAGCCTCTATCTTTTTAATCAGTCTTTCATGTGGCACTGTATCAAAAGCTTTGCTAAAGTCAAGGTACACAGCATCACAATCCTTACCACTAGTCAGTCAGGTGCTGTCACAGTGAGAGGTTGTGTTAGCTGAAGCTCCGAGTGAAGCAATAATATTCAGCAATAATGGAGGGTTTGGTGAGGGAGTTGGTGAGTCTGGTTGGAGCTCTGAGGACAGAGCTGGATTCGTTGCGGGAGGAGGTAAGGCAGCTTAAGCAACGACAGGATGAAGCAAAGGAGGAGACCGGCATTAGGGAGACCCCGTCTTGGCATATTGTAAAAGACAGGGGTCTTAAGAAGACCTTGGCAAAAAAGACACCTAATACCATAAAGATTAGAAACGCATTTGATGTGTTGGAGGACGAGTGCTGTGGTGAACCTATGGTTCAACGTGGAGGTAAGTGCATAGCGGCGAGGAACATTGAAGCGCGTGTCCCTCAAAGTGCCCCAAGAGAAAAGGGAGGATCGAAGCGAATTTTGGTTGTGGGAGATTCCCAGGTGAGGTATTTGGACAGAACGTTTTGTGCCAGAGATAAAGGGAACAGATTAAGGGTTTGCTATCCTGGAGCTGGTATTGGTGATATTGTTGGAAACATGAAAGATATTATGACGGGAAATGGGAGCAAACCCATTATTTGTATTAGTGTAGGGGGTAATGATGTTGGGAGAGTTAGAAGTGAGGAACTAATACTGAAATTCAAGACAGCAATAGAATTATTTAGGAGCAAGGGAGGAATCCCGATCATATGTGGCATTCTTCCAAGAAAGGGAGTGGGAAATGAATGGATGTCGAGGGCACTTGGTGTCAATTGCAGGCTGGAAAGATATTGCAAATCTAATGCAATATCTTATATAGACAACTGGGAACACTTCTATGGAAGAAATGAAATGTATGCTCGGGATGGGGTGCATCTATCGAGAGCTGGGGTTGTTGCTGTTGCAAATTCGTTGGAAGAAGTGGTTAGAGGTATTTGTTTGGGTTTAAACTGTTAGTAGATAGAGGTATGGGAATTGATTTGGAGGAAGGATGTAATAAAAGTATGTGTTTGCGGGAGAAAGGAATTGGCAAAATGATCAGGGAAAGAGAAGGGCCTCAAAATAACAATTCACTTAGGGTATATTACACAAACAGTAGAAGTCTAAGAAATAAAATTAACGAATTAAATGCTCTTGTCTGCACAGAAAAAATAGATATTATTGCACTTACCGAAACGTGGATGAATGTTGATAATAGAGAACTATTAGCCGAATATCAAATAAATGGATTTAAACTATTTCACACAGATAGATATATTAGACGAGGTGGTGGAGTAGCCATATACGTTAGGGACAATTTGAAATGTAGTCTCAAAGAGGGAATCAAAACTGAGCCACACACAGAAACTATTTGGATAGAATTAAACGAAAAAGCAAATAATATTATAATTGGAGTTATATATAGGCCACCAAATTTAGACAGAATGGAAGCAAAGCATCTATGGGATGAAATATCTAGGGCATCTAGATCTAACAGTATTTATGTCATGGGTGACTTTAATTTGAGTGGAATAAACTGGTTGAACAAAACAGGGAATAGTGAAGCAGAAGATTTTCTAGAATTAATTGACGATTGCTTTCTTACGCAACACATTAAGGAACCAACACGGGAAAATAATATTTTAGATTTAGTGTTAACTAACAGGGAAACACAAATTAATGACATCGAAATAGGGAGTGAGCTAGGGAACAGTGATCACAAAGAAATCAGATTTGGCATAGAATGGAATAGACCTGTAGGAGAAAATTCTGTTAAAGTGCCAGATTTTCGAAAAGCTGATTTTAATAGCCTAAGAAATTTTTTGGGTCAAATTGATTGGAAAGTCTTGGGTATGGGGTGGGGCCGGTCTTGGAGCGAGACATGAACCCAGCGATGGGTGATGTAAATGGGGATTTCGATGTAGATTCAATTTATAACGTATTTAAGAATATTCTAAACAAAGCACAGGAACGTAGTATACCACACAAATTGAATAGATCGATTACTAATGACCCAAAGTGGATAACAAAGAATTTGAAGAATCTTATAGGTAAAAAGAGAGCTTGGTACAAGAGGATTAAAATGGGGAGGTCACTTTAGAACAGGAATTCGTACAACTAGTTAGAAATGTTAAAAAAGAGATAAGGAAAGCAAAAGAAACTATGAAGTTCGTATAGCAGGGCAAGCAAAGACAAATCCTAAAGGGTTTTTTCAGTTATATCGAACTAAGACTAGGGAAAGGATAGGTCCATTAAAAACTGAGACAGGTCAAATAACAGATAGTGATGAAGAGATGAGTAGTATTTTTAATAAATATTTTGTATCTGTATTTACTAAAGAGGAACTTAACAATATGCCTTCAGCCCAACAAGTCTATGTGGGTGGGGACGAGGACAGGTTGACGAGTTTAGCAGTTACCAGGGAGGATGTTCTTAAACAAATAGTAAAACTCAAACCAAACAAATCCCAGGGCCGGATGAAGTGTTTGCCAGAGTGCTGAAAGAATGCAAAGAGGAGCTTTGTGACCCACTGTCAATCATATTTAATAAATCAATAGAGTCAGGCACAGTGCCAGAGTTTTGGAAAGTTGCTAATGTGATACCAGTTTTTAAGAAAGGAGATAGATCACTTGCGTCTAACTATCGACCAATTAGCCTAACGTCTATTGTGGGAAAGTTACTCGAATCTATAATAGCAAATAAAATTCGTCTTCATCTTGAAAAACATAAATTAATAATTGAGTCGCAACATGGTTTTATAAATGGCCGTTCATGTTTAACAAATTTGTTATCTTTATTCTAGCATAGTTGAGGCAGTTGATAGTGGTAAGGATTGTGATGTTGTGTACCTTGACTTTAGCAAAGCTTTCGATACAGTGCCACATGAAAGACTGATTAAAAAGATAGAGGCTCATGGTATTGGGGGTGCTATATTAAGCTGGATTAGGGCATGGCTATACCAAAGGAAACAGAGAGTTAGTATAAATGGAGTCAAGTCAGAGTGGGAAATGTTGTAAGTGGAGTGCCTCAAGGCTCTGTCTGGGACCTCTGTTGTTATAATATATAAAATGATTTAGATTCAGGTTTGAGTAGCAACATTTGCAAATTTGCCGATGATACGAAAATCGGTAGGGAAATTAATTCGGAGGAGGACTCACTATCACTTCAAGTTGATCTAGATAGGGTTTTGAAATGGTCAAAGGACTGGCAGATGCAGTTTAATGCTGATAAATGTAAAGTTCTGAGGCTAGGTAATGATGATAGAGTTACAAGATACGAGCTAGATGGTGTTGAGATTGCGAAGTCGGATTGCGAAAGGGATCTGGGAGTTATAATTAGTAAGAATTTAAAACAAAAGGATCAATGCATAAATGTTCGTAATAAGGCAAATAGGACACTCGGATTTATTAATCGCAGCGTAAGTACAAGACAACTGGTGTGGTTCTCAAGCTATATCTTGCTCTGGTTAGGCCCCATTTAGATTATGCAGTTCAGTTTGGGTCGCCATATTATAGAATGGATATATAAATTCACTGAACGTGTCCAGCGTAGGATGACTAAGTTAATTCCCCAATTAGAATACTTTCATATGAAGAAAGATTAACAAAGCTAAGTTGCATTCAATGGAAAGGCGAAGAGTTAGGGGTGACATGATAGAGGTTACAAGTGGATGAATGGACAAACAAAGGGGATAATTAAGGGTATTGAAAGTATCAACACAGGACAGAACGCGAAACAAAGGGTAAATTGGATAAGTTTAGATTTAGGAAAGACTTGGGTAAATATGGTTCCTGGGTTCACGTAACGGGTTGTTGATTTGGTGGGAACCAATTACCGCGTAACGTGGCTGGTGAGATGGGTGTCCCCTGCGTTGTTTCAGCACATCGGTTGGAGATGTATATGAGTGGGGAGTGGGTGTTAAAATAGGAGCTGCCTCGTATGGGCCAACTAGGCCTTCTGCAGTTGATTTTTCTATATAGTATATTATAGATATATATAAAATAGTGAAAGGTTAGAGTGCAGAGGATATGCTACTAGCATGGTGTAGGTGTCGAAAGGGCCATACCGGTGACCCTCGAGTGAGACGAATGTGGAGAATTAGTGACACCTTCAGAGAAATGTTACAAAAGATACAGAATTTGTTACAAACAAAGTATAAACAAATATATAAGGGGTAAAGGAAATTTGGACTTTGCTATGGTAGGGGGAAGGAGAAGCTGATGGAGGGGGAAGAGGAGGGGATGAGAGCGTAGATGGAGAGGAACCACATGGGGGGAACCATCGGGAGTGACCGTGGAGGGGAGAATTGATGTGTGGGGAAGAAAAGGGACAGATAGAAAAGAAAAACCTTATAGGTACATCCTCATTGGGACACATTTGACAATGAAAAGGAAGGGGGGGGGGGGGAGTGAAGAGGGAAAAGGGAAGGAGAGAAAAAAAGTTGAATAACATAGATCGGGTGCAGGAGGGAGTGTGGGTTTGTGACCTACGGAGGAAGCTGCGGTTGATCCTAGTAACGTTCAGCTTGAAACTCCGGTGTCAACCTGCTTTGACACCTCTGTCCGTAGCTCAGAGGTCGATAAGGGCAAGGTGTCTGGGAATGCTCCAGAACGCAGGTTCGAATCCTCGGGTCACAGCACCCTTGTGGATTTGCTCATATATCAGTATAGTTCTGCTTATCATCTCATTATTTCACACCAACTATTATCACGCTATCATTTTTTATGTATAAATACCTTATTTGAAGA
>WNGS01007020.1:19438-33366 GCA_020271785.1 Procambarus virginalis
CCCCCCCCTCCCTCCACTTGAGAGGAGTACATTAATTTGTGGAATTTAATTGGATGGCTGAAGCCTAATTACACATTGAGAAGATTAGTGTATTTATATATTGTTTGGGTTAAAGATACTAGTTTGGGAATAAAATTAACCTTTTACTTTAATTATAACTGCAAGTTTTCAATTACCCTTTTAAAAGAGTATTATAATAGTAACTCAGTGTTAAAAGATCTAAACCTGTAGAGAAATTTACCAATCACTCTGTAAACTGGATGAAAAGTAGAAGTCTGATCTTCCCCTTTTCCCTGTTAGCAATCCTCTAATCCATTAACATAAATAAATATCACATTGAATTGAAGTTATCAACTATTCCCAATTTTTTTCCGAGAACTTAGCCAAAGAAATCAATCACTTCAAGTCAAACCTTCTTACCCTCTACATTTATACATCTGCACAGTAGTGCGATTTTCCAAAGGTGAGCAACACAGCTGCAAGAGAAACAAAGTTCAGGTACAACATCATAGGTTAAAATATCAATCCTTTCAAAAGTTGCAATTTTAGAAACAAAAATATTGGTTCCCAGAGGAAGTGTCAGTACAGGATACAAACTATAGGTCAATCTGTCCTATGAAACACCAATTACATAGCGAGATATTAAATACATTAGAATTCCTATTTCGAGCCTGTGGAATATAATTCTACCTGTAGTGAGCTGGTAATAGTTTTCGATCCCACTTGATAGGCTTCCATGTGTGGCAGGACTCAAAAACTAAGTGGAACAGCGGAAAGTTCATACCTTATGAGTACTGGGCTGACCTGTGGAGTCATGATCATGGAATCTTGGCCATAAAGGAATTGAAGAAGCCTCTCATCGGTGTAAACAGAGAGACGATCCAGTTGATGTTGTCGCGGCGGGATCTGGAGCCAGACTGCCCGCACTCAGACGAGGTGGCTCACCAGGTAAACAAATGTACGTCGTCATTGGATAGTCATATTTTTCGAGCGCGAGGGAGTAGGTTGGCTAGGTGTTCGGATAGTTAATGACTAGTTACACACCCTAACTCCCTCTGGCCTAATGAAATGAATTATGGGGAATAGAATTTTATGTATGTGGATAGGAGGTCAGGGTAGGTGGGAGAGAGGTCATGGGTAGCTTATATTTATACCCCAGCTTCATGTCCTCATATCCCAGCTCCTAGTCCTCATACCCCAACTTCATGTCCTCATATCCCAACTCCTAGTCCTCATATCCCAGCTTCGTGTGCTCAGATCCCAGCTCCTAGTCCTCATACTCCAGCTTCATGTCCTCAGATCTCAGCTCCTAGTCCTGAGCCTTATCCTGACTCACCTGAGCCTTAACCAGATTCACCTGAGCCTTATCCAGATTCACCTGAGCCATATCCACTCACCTGAGCCTTACCCTGACTCACCTGAGCCTTATCCAGACTCACTTGAGCCTTATCCTGACTCACCTGAGCCTTATCCTGACTCACCTGAGCCTTATCCTGACTCACCTGAGCCTTATCCAGACTCACCTGAGCCTTACCCTGACTCACCTGAGCCTTATCCTGACTCACCTGAGCCTTATCCTGACTCACCTGAGCCTTATTCTGACTCACCTGAGCCTTATCCTGACTCACCTGAGCCTTATCCAGACTCACCTGAGCCTTATCCAGGCTCACCTGAGCCTTATCCAGACTCACCTGAGCCTTATCCAGACTCACCTGAGCCTTATCCAGACTCACCTGAGCCTTATCCAGGCTCACCTGAGCCTTATCCAGACTCACCTGAGCCTTATCCAGATTCACCTGAGCCTTATCCTGACTTGTCGGAAATCCGACACACATAATAACATAGGTTGCCCCGGTAAAGGAATAGAGAATGGGTGTTTCCCTGACGTAATTGACGCCACGTATTTATATCACTCTAATTTCTTTTAAACAACAGTCTAGTGTTTATACTTAATAAAAAAGTGTTCACTAGGACTGAATATAATTTCCAACACCAAGAAGTACAGCTTGAGTCCCTTGCTACTGTTAAATAAAATGAGAAGAACCAAAACATTGGCTCTAGGATACTTGTGCAAAGGAGGAAATGTATATGTTTATCTCTCAGAATGTTTGGTAATATGTTTATTGTTTGTGATGTGTGTCTATGTATGTATTAACACGATGTACTGAACGGGGTGAGAATAGCTTGAGCTACCTCATCCCTTTGTGTGTATTTTACCTCAATAAACTTATTTCAATTTCAATTTTACTTGGCCCTAGGGCGTCGCCACGTCCACCAGAATCATAACAAAAACAACACAAAACGAGTGCTCCTGACGGTTGTGATACTAGTCTCGCATGATAGACTTACTCTATCCCAAGAGATCTACTACAACAACACCTCTGATACAAACAGCAGCACTTAAGCATTCGACTACCTTGTATTCTGTTTTATTTGATGCATCATTTAATATAGATGTGGTGGCCGGTTATTAGCATGAGAAAACCCCACAACCAAGTACGTTTACTCAGCTCTACACACACACATATTCCAGGCCATACCTGAACTTATATGTTTAGGGAACCATTATTAATTCCTTACATCCCAAACAGGTAATTGTGAGGGAAGTTAGTGAAGCAGAAAGTTGGTTCCCAGCATAGTTATAGGAATAGTTACCTGCTGTACATCAAGCCTTGCATGCCTCCAGATAGCCGCCATTACGTGGCACTCTGAGGCACAGGGCCACACCCAATTCTGATGCTACAATTACACAGCCTTAGCAGGCCCCACCAACAGTAGCAGCTAAGGCCCCTTTTGTGTTTATACTGTAGACATAGTATTAGTAGTTATTAATTTAATTTGCAGTAATAATAGTAGATTAGACCACCATATGTGGTATGATTAATAATTATAATTGTAACAATAAGGTAAACAAATAGTGTTTGTATCATTTACATAAGGTGGTGCAAGTTGCATTTGTCCCTCCCATTGTGTGTGATAAGTTCAAGCAGCTGAATCAGAATATACAGTCCACTTAGTTACTAACTAAAAATAATAAAATAAAAATAGTATAATAATAAAGTCAATTAAAAAATGTGAATAAAGTAAATATTTGAATATTCACAGAATAAAAACAATTAAAGCTTGCTAGGATTTTCCCACATGACTCAGCCTCACCTGAGCCTCGCCTCAGAGTGAGGCCCTCACTAGGTAAACAAAGGGCAAAGGGAGGGCCTTACCTTGATAAACATCCCAGACCCAACATCAGGGTCTCGGATGCTGTTTGATCTCCCGCACAAGATTATGGCTGCAGCATCGCATTCCTTTCATGTCTTGCATTCGTTTTTTTCCAGGGTTCGAACTTATTGTTGGTGTTCGACTCTAGTTCAAATTTCATCCCATTTTTTGGCTCTTATAAAACTACTTTTAAATAAAAGAAATATTAAAAAATCCTTCCTCGGATTTGTACAAGTATTTGAATTTTCTTTTTATGAAAAACATAATTTGGTGGAAAAAAAATGTTAGTGCATATTTATGTGCATTACAAACGGTGTTGCAACATACGTGAAACCATCGCCTAGGTATGCAGCGCAGGCGTTGGAACACCACCTGAATAAGAATAAAGAAAATTACATTGGAAGTGAGATGCAGACTGAGAAATACAGATAATAAAAGATGGATTAATACGGCGACATAGGAACTGAGAAACAGTGACACAGCGAGAGAGACAAAGAGAGAGATATACAGCGACAGATAGAGACACAGAGACGTTGGAAGAGAAATCAAGATAAAGACAAAGAAAAAGACAAATAGTGACAGAAAAATATAGAAAACGGCAGAGAAAGAGATATAGGCATTGGCAGAGAAATACAGACAGTGACGAGACAAGATAGACAGTGAGACACAGAGAGAGACACAGACAATGACAGAAAGAGAGACATACATAGAGTTACTCAGCAACACAGACCGTGCAAGAGAGAAATATTCAGACACTGAGAGAAACAGAGATATATTGACAGAGAAAGACAGATACAGACAACGAGAGAGAGAGATAGACAGTGACAAAGAAATACAGAGAATAAAAGAGGGATTGAAACAGACACACACAAAATAGCAGACACAGACATATACATTCTTCACGGTCCATGAGTCATCATGGTCCAGGTGTCCTCACGGTCCAGGTGTCCTCACGGTCCAGGTGTCCTCATGGTCCAGGTGTCCTCATGGTCCTGGTGTCCACATGGTCAAGGTGTCCACATGGTCCAGGTGTCCTCATGGTCCAGGTGTCCACATGGTCAAGGTGTCCACATGGTCCAGGTGTCCTCATGGTCCTGGTGTCCACATGGTCAAGGTGTCCACATGGTCCAGGTGTCCTCATGGTCCAGGTGTCCACATGGTCCAGGTGTCCTCATGGTCCAGGTGTCCTCATGGTCCAGGTGTCCACATGGTCCAGGTGTCCTCATGGTCAAGGTGTCCACATGGTCCAGGTGTCCACATGGTCCAGGTGTCCTCATGGTCCAGGTGTCCACATGGTGCAGGTGTCCTGACGGTCCAGGTGTCCTCATGGTCAAGGTATCCTCATGGTCCTGGTGCCCACATGGTCAAGGTGTCCACATGGTCCAGGTGTCCTCATGGTCCAGATGTCCACATGGTCCAGGTGTCCTCATGGTCCAGGTGTCCACATGGTCCAGGTGTCCTCATGATCAAGGTGTCCACATGGTCCAGGTGTCCTCATGGTCCAGGTGTCCACATGGTCCAGGTGTCCTCATGGTCCAGGTGTCCACATGGTCCAGGTGTCCTCATGGTCCAGGTGTCCACATGGTCCAGGTGTCCTCATGGTCCAGGTGTCCACATGGTGCAGGTGTCCTCATGATCCAGGTGTCCACATGGTCCAGGTGTCCTCATGGTCCAGGTGTCCTCATGGTCCAGGTGTCCTTATGGTCCAGGTGTCCTCATGGTCCAGATGTCCTCATGGTCCAGGTGTTCTCATGATCTAGGTGTCCTCATGGTCCAGGTGTCAATATGATCCAGGTGTCCTCATGATCCAGGTGTCCTCATGGTCCAGGTGTCCTCATGGTCCAGGTGTCCTCATGGTCCAGATGTCCTCATGGTCCAGGTGTTCTCATGGTCCAGATGTCCTCATGGTCCAGGTGTCAATATGATCCAGGTGTCCTCATGATCCAGGTGTCCTCATGATCCAGGTGTCCTCATGGTCCAGGTGTCAACATGATCCAGGTGTCCTCATGGTCCATGTGTCCTCGTGATCCATGTGTCATCATGAGCCAGGTGTCCTCATGGTCCAGGTGTCATCATGATCCAGGTGTCCTCATGGTCCAGGTGTCCTCATAGTTCAGGTGTCCTCATCGTCCAGGTGTTCTCATCGTCCAGGTGTCCTCATGGTCCAGGTGTCATATGATCCAGGTGTCCTCATGATCCAGGTGTCCTCATGATCCAGGTGTCCTCATGGTCCAGGTGTCAACATGATCCAGGTGTCCTCATGGTTCATGTGTCCTCGTGATCCATGTGTCCTCATGAGCCAGGTGTCCTCATGGTCCATGTGTCATCATGATCCAGGTGTCCTCATGGTCCAGGTGTCCTCATGATCCATGTGTCCTCATGGTCCAGGGGTCCTCATGGTCCAGGTGTCCTTATGGTCCAGGTGTCAACATGATCCAGGTGTCCTCATGATCCAGGTGTTCTCATGATCCAGGTGTCTTCATGGTCCAGGTGTCCACATGGTCCAGGTGTCCTCATGATCCATGTGTCCTCATAGTCCAGGTGTCCTCATGTTCCAGGTGTCCACATGATTCAGGTATCCTCATGTTCCAGGTGTCCTCATGGTCCAGGTGTCCACATGGTCCAGGTGTCCTCATGATCCATGTGTCCTCATGGTCCAGGTGGTCTCATGATCCAGATGGACATAGTCCAGGAGTCCTGGACCATGAGGACACCTGGACCATGAGGACACCTGGACCATGAGGACACCTGGACCATGAGGACACCTGGACCACCCACAGGAGCGCTTATTCAACATGTTCCAGTTATAATGGAACAGGTTGAATACGTGAAGAATTTGTATTCTGTACGAGACCTCACTGACCCATCATGACTGATAGGTGGGTAATTTCTCTCTCCACCCCACTCCCTCTGCCCACTCACCTCCCTCCCTCTACCTTCTCCCTTCCCCCTCCCCTATTCCCTCTCTTCCTCTTTCTCTTCCTTCTTTCTTTCACTCTCTTCCCTGCACAACCTCTCTGGGATTTCAAATCCCAGAAATGCGACAAAGAGGAGACATGATTGAGACATTAAAAATTCTTAGGAGTTGAAAGTAAATGCTCAAAATGAATACCAACCGTTCAAGACTGCACGAAGGAGTGCTCGAGACGCAGATGAGTCATGAGATGACCGGAAGTTGTCATGTAACTTATGAGTCGTGGTAAAATAGAAGAAGGGGACCCCTGGTTCGATCCCCTCGCCCGACTCAGATGACTAAATCATAGATATATCACACTGTTGTCTTTTCCCTGCCTCTCTTGCCCTCACCTCCCTCCCCTTCCCCTCCCCTCCCCCCCCCTTCCCCTCTCTCACTTTTGTTATGTCACGACGTGCAAGGGTCCAGCCCGGACAGAAACGTCGCAACATAAACGTCCAAGCCGGACAGCCACATGGGAGATGGACAGAAACTTTGCCACATAAACGTCCAAGCCGGACAGACCACATGAGGGTCTAGATGGACAGAAACGTTGCCACATAACGTTCAGGCCAGACAGACCACATGAGGTCTAGATGGACAGAAACTTTGCCACATAAAGTAGAGAGACAGAACGTCATAACAGGTGTTTTCAGCCATGTTATTACGACCTGCTGTATAATATAGCTACCATAATCTATAATGATGACCCACCCAGCAATAATATACTTCAGTGTATACCTTGGACACAAGGCATACACTGTAAACTATGGTAATATTGTACACCTTGATACAGCATTCCCCTATGCCCCCAGGAGTATACTAAAGACACTGCTCTTCGACACATCAATGACAGAAAACGTTACGTCGGAGTCAATGACAGAAACGTTCCTACGTATTCTTTTTCTTAAACGATGCATGGGAGACTGAAGTTCTTTGGTGCCAGCGAGCGACTCGTTGAAAACTCATTTACGAGGACCCTTCAGGATGATAAAGATTAAATGCGAAAAACGATGAGAAAGGAGGCAGGAGAAACATGAATATGTCAGTCAAAGTGGAAATTTCTTTTGTGGCGCCTTGGCGTTGTCTTCCGCTGAACGGAGGAGAATGGGAGCCCTTTTCATCGTCCGAAAGCAGAAGAATTTTTATGGTATATGTTTTTTTTTGTGGTTGCGTTGGATAGAAATGTGATGCAATGGTTCCGCTGCTCGCCGCCCGCAACTGTAGTATTGTTCAGTATGTTGTTAATTATTCTATGTCTGTTCAGTAGGATATTAACTTCTCTATTCCCTTTCTCTTTCTCACATTTCCTTGTTCCTTCTCTCATAACTTCTTTCTCGCAATATTCCGTCCCGTCTTTCTATATTTTATCCTCTCTGCTTTCATTCTGTCTTCCCCATCTTTCTTTCTTGCTCTTTAACTATCTTCTCTTCTATCTCAATATTTTTATTTAAACCAAAGGCAAGTGTTCTTTAGGAATGGTTAAGATGGTATAAAGGAAACTGTACGACAAGGGGCCTGATCCTGTGATACCAGAGTGATCCACACCCACACGATACCAGAGTGATCCACACTCACACAATACCAGTGTGATCCACACTCACACAATACCAGAGTGATCCACACCCACACAATACCAGTGTGATCCACACCCACACAATACCAGTGTGATCCACACCCACACAATACCAGTGTGATCCACACCCACACAATACCAGTGTGATCCACACCCACACAATACCAGTGTGATCCACACTCACACAATACCAGTGTGATCCACACCCACACAATACCAGTGTGATCCACACCACACAATACCAGTGTGATCCACACTCACACAATACCAGTGTGATCCACACCCACACAATACCAGTGTGATCCACACCCACACAATACCAGTGTGATCCACACCCACACAATACCAGTGTGATCCACACCCACACAATACCAGTGTGATCCACACCCACACAATACCAGTGTGATCCACACCCACACAATACCAGTGTGATCCACACCCACACAATACTAGTGTGATCCACACCACACAATACCAGTGTGATCCACACCCATACAATACTAGTGTGATCCACACCCATACAATACCAGTGTGATCCACACCCACACAATACCAGTGTGATCCACACCCACACAATACCAGGGCAACCAAAGCCACATAATAATTCGAGCAATAAAATAAAACTCCGTCTGAGAATTATATTAAACTTTTGGCGCCAAACCATATTTCCCGTTTTCTACACAACAACGCCAAAAGTCGTCAGCCGCACCCGGCGGGTTTACGAGCAAAATCCGGCGTTTTTTTCATTATTTTTCGTCCCACAATCAGCCGAATGAGATCTCCTCGTTGTCCCCTTCTACCTGGTTTACCGGAGCCT
This sequence comes from Procambarus virginalis, assembly GCA_020271785.1. Classification (NCBI taxonomy): domain Eukaryota; kingdom Metazoa; phylum Arthropoda; class Malacostraca; order Decapoda; family Cambaridae; genus Procambarus; species Procambarus virginalis. Next base: position 28,001 of record WNGS01007020.1, read on the forward strand.
TTCAGGGGAGTCAGTGGGCGAACGATAATGAGTGATATATTGAGGAGTTTCCCATAAACTGTCGACCGCCATTTATTGGTTAAAGGCATCTCTCGCCTTCTTTTTTCCCCACTTTTCTGTCTAACTACCGTCTGTCTGTCTGTATCTCTCAGCCTCTCTTTCTGTCAATATTTCAGTCTCCCCTAAAGGACAAGGTAAGTTATTACTATGCTATAACAACATCTACATTTTAATTCAGTAATGTTTCCATCTGAGACCCACACAGATGCCAGTGCCGGAAGTTGCTAGCAACTTTCTGCACTTGAGGTGCTTCCCAGTGCAGCCTCCAATACTAGGCGCTAGCAACAATAGCTTACTAACCTTCGAAAGTTCAGATGCTTCCAAGCATATGTGCCAAGAAGGAAGTAACTAACACTAACGTTCCTAAGATGAAAATAATTGAGTTATCAGTTTTAAATAAGTTTTTTGCAAACGTTTAGTGGCATCCTTAATTGGATATCCACCTTTCATGTATGGTAAGGACAAAAATATAATAATATACATAAAGATAATATAAATTATATATTTATAAAAACTACACAAGGGAATTATTTCACTATAGACTTCAGACTCTATATGTAGTTTGTTTATAGGAACTAAGTGTAGGCAGCTTTTTCCAGCAGATTTTTTTTTTTATTTTTTTTTTTTATTATTTTCTACGACAGACGTGGCCACACTTAACAATGCTAACCAGCATATATACATTTTCTTCTGTCCTCCATGGACAGGGTTAGAGATGTATTAAACATATATTTCAAGGGTTTATTGAACAATCAACCACTGAAGGTGAGTCGGTGCTTTTAAAATGCTAAGCTAACCTACATACGTAAATACATAGATACACAGATTTACGTATGCCTTACATAAAGTGTTCGATGTGTCTTTTACATAGTGTCATTAATGTACATTTACAAAGGTGAAATTTAATTCTGATCAGCTTCCATATATACTCTATACCCATACATATACATACACACACACATATCATATATACACACATGCATTCACAGACATTTGTCTCATTTACTCTGACAGGGTGAGATAGCTGATAAAGAAACTAGTGTGCAATTAAGCACTTAATCACTGAAGGTGATTAAGGTACTTTTACAAGCTCAGGTTATATAGTTACATCATATACATTGTATAATTAATCTATTACATGGTCAATCTTGGATACAAGTCCAATATATCATCAAGTGTTCCAGTACTCATATAGTAATTACACAGTTCAGCATACCTCAGCCCAGGAGGGCGAAAGTCAGTCAGTATGGGACATTCTACAATATAATGTTCAAGAGAGTGCATGTTTTCTCTTTCACAAAGTTGACACATTGTGTACTCGACAACAGAGTGAATGAGCAAGACAATGAAGTGTGTGAGGAGTCCATCATCAGGACTTGAAGATGTGCACAAGGTAATGAAGGAGCAGTGACCTGGTGTGAGAAAGAGTGTGACTGAGACACACACCTGAGAAACGAACATAAATAGTTTCCATTTCATTATCACATCAGGAGAAAGCACCAAGCCATTACGACTATATATATATATATATATGCAAACAAGCCTGAATGGTCCCAGGACTAGATACAACTGAAAACTCACACCCCAGAAGTGACTCGAACCCATACTCCCAGGAGCAACGCAACTGGTATGTACAGGGATGCCTTAAACCACTTGACCATCACGACCGGACAAAAGGAAGTGATAGCCTGAGCTATATGAACCACTTCCCCGCCGGCACCTGGATGGTTATCTTGGGCATAGCATTTTATCAAATCACCTCATTTTTTGGGGCAACACGTGAGGAACACAAATGCAAACAAGCCTGAATGGTCCCCAGGACTAGATACAACTGAAAACTCACACCCCAGAAATGACTCGAACCCATACTCCCAGGAGCAACGCAACTGGTATGTACAGGGATGCCTTAAACCACTTGACCATCACGACCGGACAAAAGGAAGTGATAGCCTGAGCTATATGAACCACTTCCCCGCCGGCACCTGGATGGTTATCTTGGGCATAGCATTTTATCAAATCACCTCATTTTTGGGGCAACACGTGAGGAACACAAATGCAAACAAGCCTGAATGGTCCCCAGGACTAGATACAACTGAAAACTCACACCCCAGAAGTGACTCGAACCCATACTCCCAGGAGCAACGCAACTGGTATGTACAGGGATGCCTTAAACCACTTGACCATCACGACCGGACAAAAGGAAGTGATAGCCTGAGCTATTCACTTCACTTCGAGTCACTTCTGGGGTGTGAGTTTTCAGTTGTATCTAGTCCTGGGGACCATTCAGCTTGTTTGTATTTGTGTTCCTCACGTGTTGCCCCAAAAAATGAGGTGATTTGATAAAATGCTATGCCCAAGATAACCATCCAGGTGCCGGCGGGGAAGTGGTTCATATAGCTCAGGCTATCACTTCCTTTTGTCCGGTCGTGATGGTCAAGTGGTTTAAGGCATCCCTGTACATACCAGTTGCGTTGCTCCTGGGAGTATGGGTTCGAGTCACTTCTGGGGTGTGAGTTTTCAGTTGTATCTAGTCCTGGGGACCATTCAGGCTTGTTTGCATTTGTGTTCCTCACGTGTTGCCCCAAAAAATGAGGTGATTTGATAAAATGCTATGCCCAAGATAACCATCCAGGTGCCGACGGGGAAGGTTCATATGCTCAGGCTACCACTTCCTTTTGTCCGGTCGTGATGGTCAAGTGGTTTAAGGCATCCCTGTACATACCAGTGCGTTGCTCCTGGGAGTATGGGTTCGAGTCACTTCTGGGGTGTGAGTTTTCAGTTATATATATATATATATATATATATATATATATATATATATATATATATATATATATTTTTTTTTTTTTTTTTTTTTTTTTTTTTTTTTTTTTTTTTAAGTTTGTGAGGGTACCACCTCTGGTGCCAATGTGGGGACCCATAGCCTCGGAGAGAAAATAAAACGTATTCAGAGGAGACCTTGTGGTTTCTCACTGAACACTAATATTTCTTCTCCTACCACCCCCATTCTTTTGTATGTACACATATATATTTGCTTTATTTGAACTGTGTTACAAAAAAGGAGTTACATATAGGTTACAAAGATGGTTATCATAGGTTGTCGAGTTCCTCCAGCTCCTCAGATGGCGGGCAGAACCCTGGATGCAGTGCGCATTTCCCCTCTGTATCGCCACGCTGAGGCGCTGGAAAGAAAGCTGGCAGCTCTAGGGTCCCTTGTTGTTTCAATGAGCCTAGAACCCAGTTCCTTCAAAAATATATATATATATATATATATATATAATATATATTATATATATATATATATGTATATATATATATATATATATATATATATATATATATATATATATATATATAATATAATATATTTTTAAACATAGAAGGGGTATATATATATATATATATATATATGTATATATATATATATATATATATATATATATATATAAATATATATTTTTAAACACTAGAAGGGGTACCACCTCTGGTGCAAGTGTAGGACCCATAGCCTCGAGAAGAAAATAAAGAGTACTCAGAGAAGACCTTGTGGATCCTCACTGAACACTTTGATATTTTCTTCTCCTACCACCCCTATTCTTTTGGTATGTGTGTATATTTATCTAACTTTATTTGAAAATGTCATTACACAAAAAAAAGTTACAATATTGATTACATGCAAGGTACAAGCTGCTTGTCACAAGTTGAATAGCTCCTCAAGCTCCTCAGATGGCGGGCAGGAATCATGGATGCAGTGAGCATTTCCTCTCTGGATTGCCACACTAAGGCGCTGAAAAAGAAAACTGGCAGCCCTAGGGTCTCTAGTTGTTTCGATTAGCTTAGACCCCAACTCCTTCAAAAAGCTAGCAGCACTTTTACCCCAGGCACCAAGTGTCTCTGAGGCAATGGGGACAAAATTGTAGTGGTGCTCAAGGTCTCTGTATTTACGTGACTTGGCCGCTTCCCGGTGATTGACAGCTCCTCCTGCTTGAGTAGCACTGAAGTCAACATAGGTATTGGCTAGAGTTGAAACGCAAGTGTAGTCCCACACCAACTGTCTACCATTCTTCCAGGGGTTCACCGTGATTCCGTCTGGGCGACCGACAGGCTCATCAGAGTTGCGGGACATTAGGTAACGGGGCTCTCTCTCTGCTGGACAACCAGCTGTGGTAAGGCTTCTCTTAACTTATAATGTCATTGACCTCGCCGTGTCTTGCATGCCATCCTCCTGTCCTTTGGCAGAGAAGGCCATGCCGTCCGTACCTGTCGGCCTCTGCCTCGCCGCAAATACACCTGTATTTGGTGTGGATTGGGCAGCGAGACGGAGAGCCACGGCAATTCGGAGGGCCTGCGGTGTGAGACGGGTGCCGGTTGCTGACATTGGGGTTGCTAATAGGAAATCGCCTGCATGGGGAGCTGCTACTGCTCTAAGTCTATATATATATATATATAATATATATATATATATATAATATATATATATATATATATATACATATCACTGGGAAGGGATCGGGATAAGGATCAGGGATGGTACGGAGGGGAAAGGAATGGTACGCAACCCACTTGTGGAGGGTCGGGGATTGAACGCCGACCTGCATGAAGCGAGACCGCCTCTCTACCGTCCATCCCAAGTTAACAGAAAAAACATGTGAAGGTTATCGAAGACATCGAAATAAATGGTGACCTTGCCTGCTTGCCAAGGATGCCTCCCACAACAGTTGTCTGAACCGGTGAGGTAGATGGTAGACTGGTAGATGGTAGACTGGTAGATGGTAGACTGGTAGATGGAAGGTGTCGGTGTGACAGAGATCATACCACAGGGCCCACAGCTAGTTAGGTCATTATCAGGGGAAAGCAATGCTTCATTATGAGGACAAGGAGCTGGGATATGAGGACAAGGAGCTGGGATATGAGGACAAGGAGCTGGGATATGAGGACAAGGAGCTGGGATATGAGGACAAGGAGCTGGGACACGAGGACAAGGAGCTGGGATACGTGGACAAGGAGCTGGGATATGAGGACAAGGAGCTGGGATATGAGGACAAGGAGTTGGGATATGAGGACAAGGAGCTGGGATATGAGGACAAGGAGCTGGGATATGAGGACAAGAAGCTGGGATATGAGGACAAGGAGCTGGGATATGAGGACAAGGAGCTGGGATATGAGGACAAGGAGCTGGGATATGAGGACAAGGAGCTGGGAATGAGGACAAGGAGCTGGGACATTAGGACAAGGGCTTGGTTATGAGGACTGGTTATGAGGACAAGGAGCTGGATATGAGGACAAGGAGCTGGGATATGAGGACA
>WNGS01007021.1:12297-39533 GCA_020271785.1 Procambarus virginalis
GATCACACTTGGCTTTATGCTGTGTGGTGGAGAGAAAGATCATATTAGGCTTTATGCTGTGTGGGCGAGAGAAAGATCACACTGGGCTTTATGCTGTGTGGTGGAGAGGAAAGATCCACTTAGGCTGTTATTGCTGTGTGAGTGGAAGAGAAGAGATCGACACTGGCTTTATGCTCGTGTGGGCGAGAAGGGATCACATTAGGCTTTCTTTGCGGTGTGGTGGAGAGGGGGTCACATTAGGCTTTATGCTGGTGTGTGGAGAGGGGATTACATTAGGCTTTATGCTGTGTTGTGGAGAGAAAAGATGACATTAGGCTTTATGCTGTGTGGCGGAGGAGGGGGGATTCACTATTTAGGGCCTTTATTGCTGTGGTGGTGGAGAGAAAGATCACATTAGGCTTTATGTAGCTGTGTGGTGGCAGGAGAAGAAGATCACATGAGGCTTTATGCTGTGTGGTGGAGAGGAGAGAACGATCACCACTGGGCTTTATGCTGTGTTGGTGGAGAGGTGGATCACATTAGGTTTTATGCATGTGTGGTGGAGAGGGAATCACATAGGCTTTATGCTGATGTGGTGGAGGAGAAGAATCACATTAGGCTTTATCGTGGTGGCGGAGAGGGGATCAACATTAGCTTTATCATGTGTAGGTGGAGAGAAAGATCACACTTGGCTTTATGCTGTGTGGTGGAGAGATGATCACATTAGGCTTTCTAGGTGTGTGGTGGAGAGAAAGATCACACTAGGCTTTATGCTGTGTGGTGGCGAGGGGCTCACAATTAAGTTTATGCTATCTGGTTGGAGAGGGGAGCACATTAGGCTTTATGCTGTGTGGGGTGGAGAGAAGATCACATTAGGCTTTATGCTGTGGGGTGGAGAGGGGATCACATAGGTTTTATGTGTGTGGGTGGAGAGGGGATCACCTAGGTTTTATTGCTGTGTGGTGGAGAGAAGGATCACATTAGGCTTTATTGCGTGTTAGTGGAGAGAAGAGATCACAGTAGGCCCCTTTATGCTGTATGGTGGAGAGAATGATCACATTAGGCTTTTCTGCTGTGTGGTGGGAGAGAAAGAATCACCTTAGGCCTTTATGCTGTGTGGGCGGAGAGTGGTATCATATTAAAGCTTTATGCTGTGGTGGTGGCGAGAAAGGATCACATTAGGCTTTATTGCCTGTGAGTGGAGGAGAGAAAAACCACATTAGGCTTTATGCTGTGTGGTAGAGAGAGAAGGATCACATTTAGGCTCTTTAGTGCTGTGGTGGTGGAGAGAAGGATCACATTAGGCTTTATGCGGTGGTGTGGGTGGAGAGAAAGATCACACTTGGCTTTCTATGCTGTGTGGTGGAGAGAAGGATCACTATTAGGGCTTTTATGCTGTGGTGGTGGAGAGAAGGATCACATAGGCTTTATTGCTGTGTGGTGGAGAGAAGGATTACATTTAGGCTTTATGCTGTGTGGTGGAGAGCAAGAATCCACCTTGCTTTATGCTGTGTGGCGGGAGAGGGTGATCACCATTAGGCTGTTATGCTGTGGTGGTAGAGAGAAGATACACATTAGGCTTTATGCCTTGGGGGTGGAGAGGAAGGATCACATTAGTGCTTTATGCTGTGTGGTGGAGAGAAAAAGATCACATTAGGCTTTATGCTGTTGGGAGGGAGAGAAAGATCACATTAGGCTTGATGCTGTGTGGTGGAGAGGAAAGAGTCACACATTAGGTTTTTATGCTGTGTGGTGGAGAGAAGGATCACATTAGGCTTTATGCTGTGTGGTGGAGAGGATGTGGAGAAAGACCACACTAGGCTTTATGCTGTGTGGTGGAGTTGGGGACACACATTAGACTTTATGCTGTGTGGTAGAGAGAAGGTTCACAATAGACTTTATGGGTCTGTGTGGTGGAGAGAAAGAAAATCACTTAGGCTTTTCATGCTGTGTGATGGAGAGAAAGCCACATCAACATCAACCGCAAATTACGGCCATCGCGACCACCTTCACCAGTCCCTCAACAAACACCCTACCTCGGACCCACCTTCACAGGGGTCGACAGGGGGGGGGAGCCGGCACCAACGGGGGAGCAACCTCATCCATCGTCCCTGACCCGCTACACCCTTCATTGGAGAGGCAGCCGGAGACACCTCCCGAGACGCTGGGAAACCCCAACCCCCCTATAGAGACCCCACAGGAAGACCAACCTCACCGAGACCCGCTCAACCACAGCAGAAGGCGCTGCCTCTAGAGGGGAGCCTCCACACCCACCAGCAATCTGCACACTGTGAACCTCCACCCGCACATTCGAACTGCACACACACAGCCCGGCAGGGCCGTCCACCTCAACCACAACCAGCCCGGGCGGTCCGTCGCCCCGGGTATCATAGGGCGCTCCACCAGACTTCTCCCACCCATCCGAGACACTCCCACAAACAGGCCCACCTTCCGGAAGGCTTTGAGGCAGGACTAACACCACCATCACTCCCCCTGGAGCTTCCTGAATCTTGAGAGACAGAAAATCTCCCGGAAGAACTTGACCGGTCAGCCGCCCCCAACGGAGCGGCCGCCGCCAGGTGACTCGGCAGTCCACACCCATAACAAGTACGGTGCTGGCATGAATACAGACAGCGGAGTGTAAACCCCCATCAGGGATATCGAAAACGGTATATTCCACGCCAGGGACAATCGTCAAAGTCCTGGTGCCAGCAAGAATCCCCTTACAATAGCAGCAGATGTTCTTGTTCCATCGTACCGCTGAAGCACTTTCTCAAACCTGGCCAAAAGCCTATCCTTCATTTCGAACCGTGACGGACTCCACCGCAATTCGCCCCGCACGTCAAACGTTCAAAAACCTCAAGTTGGACCACTCGGACGGTGGCAATGCAAACGCCCATTACGGGCAGCGGGGAAAAAGCAAAAATCTCCCACATCGGTCGAGGAACTCCTGGAACACAAATTGATGTAGAAAAGTTGACCATCACACGGCGGCCGCGAAGGAGCTGAACGCCCACCAAATCCTTCAACTGGACACTGAGTACCTTCCACGAGGGCAACATATAGTCCATCCACACCGGTTGTAGGACAACCCGAGTTGCAGCCGAAGAAATCCGTTTTAAGTGGAAGGCATTGACGAGGCCTATCCTGGAGCAACCGTATCCAGGGTACCACACAGGGCACAGAACAGACTCCCAGTGGGCACGTCCGCACCCTATGGCGACCAGCTGAAAGAATTTTTTTGCCGTGATTGGGAAGGTCATTCTTCATTTTGGGACCCTTAAGTTGCAGAGCATATTTCTAGTTTGGTTAAGTCGCACTCTAGGAATATCAATAAATATTGATATCTCGGCACGATATTGATATATGGCGAGTGTTGGTGGCGGGTGACGCGTTTGTGACGGGGCGCGTTTTGTGACGGGTGGCAACTTGTGACCGGTAAATAGGATCGCAGATACAGTCCCATACGGCTAGAGACGGGATATGAGTCACGGGTGTGAACACCTTCTACTACCACGTGTGTAAACTCAGCCCTGGCCACTCTAGTTAATACACTGCTGGCGTGCACAGTTAATACACTGCTGGCGTGTGGACAGAATCATTTCTCTGATTGGCATTTTGGTTTCATTATTCCATCTTGTCGATGGAATATTGTCTTCAACCGTCAAGATTTGTCAGTAACAAGGACAGACTTGAGAGGCTTGTTGTGTCCAATGACATGCACAGGACGGAGGGCTGGCGTGTGTGCAACGCCTCGCGTGGTGAGGCTCTGCCTTCTGTCACGCTTGGTGGCATTATATACAACTGTAGACGGACTCCTGCCGCTTGTCTTATTGCAATTGCTCCAGTTGATTAGAGGTGACCATAAACAGACTGGGGAGTCACGGACCTTGTTCTCTCACGGACCTGTGCTCCTTCTCTCTCTATATCTCTCTCTATTCATATATATATATATCTATATATTATATATCTCTGTATATCGTCTCATATATTTGTCTCTATCTATATATGTTATATATATATCTATGGTATTAATATATATTTCTGTATATATATCTCTATATTCTATATATATATCTATATCTATAGTAATATCTCTCTTATATACTCTCTCTCTATCCTATATATATTATCTTCTATCTATCCTCTATCTCTATACTCTACTATCTGTATATCTACTCTCTCCTCTCTCTCTCTATATCTCTCTCTCTCTCTATCTTCATTCTCTATATATCTATCTCTCTCTATATATACTATCTATATATGTCTCTCTATATTCTCTATAATTTGTAGCTATATTTATCCTCTAGGTCTATCTCTCTTCTCTTCTCTCTCTCTCTCTCTCTCTCTCTCTTCTCTCTCTCTCTCTACTCTCTCTTCTCTCTCTCTCTCTTCTCTCTCTTCTCTTCTTTCTCTCTCTCTCTCTCTCTCCTTCTCTCTCTGCTCCCCCAAAGACCCCTTCTCTCGCCCTCATGCCTCCCTCCGCTCCAAGGGGGACCGCTAAATTGCACCTTATTTATTACACTGCAATCGGTTCCTTGTGTGGTCTGGCCCACTCATTTCAGAACCCCTTTCTGTCTTAGTGACACTTTTCTTTGGTGTGTTCCGTCCTTCGGGACTCTTGATAACTTATCATTACATGGGGAAACTTCCCTTCTTGAGGGGGTGGTGCAGCAGTGTAGGGGTAGGGTAGTATGCCAGTCCAGGTATGCAAGGAGGGTTGCCCAGGAGTGTAGGGGGCGATGCCAGCTGTTGCTGCTCTGTGCAATATCTGTATGCTTGCTTTGTTGTTGTCATCAATATTCCTGCCAGGGTCTCTTTGCTTTGGCGAGGGATTGTACATTACCAGCAACACAATTCTTCTTCCATCTGCTGTCAGTATCCCAATGATAGAGTTTGTGTATACATTTTCACTCTGACCTTGAGGTGTTGCCCAACTTCCATCACGTCACTTCCAAGGAGTGCAAACCCTACATACCTAACTTTGGGGTCCTTTCTTTCCTATATCACTTGGAAGCCCTGTGGGAATATGGGCATCAGAGTTCGTGATCTTTATTTTTTCGTTTCCACTAGTTGCAATCCAAAACTGGGTCGTTTTCACTTATTGCTTTCTTTAATTTCCTCTGCTTTGTTTTGTACCTCACGTCGGCGTTTTTTACCAAATTTTCAGTCTTTCGTACACCCTATTCCCAGAGATCTGTTTGTACAGGAGTGGGGGGGGTCATGGTCCATTGCAAACCCATCCTCGACATTGACAGTATGATTTAATACTAGTGTAATAAGTACACTTTCTAACTTCATAAACAGTGCGATAAATGCACTTATGGGGCTGTTACATTTACCAAACTCCCTCCCCTCGATTTATTCTTCTCGTTTTCTGTTAAGCACCAGAATATTAGATGAAATTTTCAAATATCCCAATTACACTTATGCGCAAGTTTTAAATATCAGGAATTTATTTTTCAGGTTTAAAATAGATTTAACAAAAAAGATTTTATACAAAAATTTTATTCTGAGTCTCTTTCAATTTATTATATAGTTTTATTATTGATTTTTTTTGTCTTTATTAGTTTTATAAAACTGTAATATCAGTATAGCAGTACGTTAATACTAAATGTAATTAAAAGCAATAAATATTATCTTCAAAAACTAAGACGGTTTCAGGTGAGGTTGCTGGTTTTTCTATTCATTTTTTCAAGGTAAACTCAGAATATTCCAATAATATTTGACACTACGATTTAATACTAAGTGAAATAAGTACAATTCCTATCTGCATATGAACTAGTATCATAATTGCACTTATTGTCTTCTTACTTTACCTCCCCATTTTTGGAGGACGGTCTGCTGGTTGTTGCTGAGTGGGTGTCCGGTGTGTACTCACCCTAATTGTGCTTGCGGGGGTTGAGCTTTGGCTCTTTGGTCCCGCCTCTCAACTGTCAATCAACTGGTGTACAGTTCCTGAGCCTACTGGGCTCTATCATATCTACATTTAAAACTGTGTATGGAGTCAGCCTCCACCACATCACTGCCTAATGCATTCCATCTGTTAACTACTCTGACACTGAAAAAGTTCCTTCTTACGTCCCTGTGGCTCATGTGGGTACTCAGTTTCCACCTGTGTCCCCTTGTTCGCGTCCCGCCAGTGTTGAATAGTTTATCCTTGTTTACCCGGTCGATTCCCCTGAGGATTTTGTAGGTTGTGATCATGTCCCCCTTACTCTTCTGTCTTCCAGTGTCGTAAGGTGCATTTCCCGCAGCCTTTCCTCATAACTCATGCCTCTTAGTTCTGGGAACTAGTCTAGTAGCATACCTTTGGACTTTTTCCAGCTTCGTCTTGTGCTTGACAAGGTACGGGCTCCATGCTGGGGCCGCATACTCCAGGATTGGTCTTACATATGTTGTGTACAAGATTCTGAATGATTCCTTACACAGGTTCCTGAACGCTGTTCTGATGTTAGCCAGCCTCGCATATGCCGCAGACGTTATTCTTTTATGTGGGCTTCAGGAGACAGGTTTGGTGTGATATCAACTCCTAGATCTTTCTCTCTGTCTGTTTCATTAAGTACTTCATCTCCTATTCTGTATCCTGTGTCTGGCCTCCTGTTTCCACTGCCTAGTTTCATTACTTTGCATTTATTCGGGTTGAACTTCAACAGCCATTTGTTGGACCATTCACTCAGTCTGTCTAGGTCATCTTGTAGCCTCCTACTATCATCCTCTGTTTCAATCCTCCTCATAATTTTTGCATCGTCGGCAAACATTGAGAGGAACGAATCTATACCCTCTGGGAGATCATTTACATATACCAAAACAGTATAGGTCCAAGGACTGACCCCTGCGGGACTCCACTTGTAACGTCTCGCCAATCTGAGACTTCACCCCTCACACAGACTCGTTGTCTCCTGTTGCTTAGGTACTCCTTTATCCAATGGAGTACCTTCCCTTTCACTCCAGCCTGCATCTCCAGCTTTCTCACTAGCCTCTTGTGTGGCACTGTATCAAAGGCTTTCTGACAATCCAAAAATATGCAGTCTGCCCACCCTTCTCTTTCTTGCCTTATTTTTGTTGCCTGGTCGTAGAATTCAAGTAACCCTGTGAGGCAGGACCTGCCATCCCTGAACCCATGTTGATGCTGTGTTACAAAGTTCCTTCGCTCCAGATGCTCCACTAGCTTTTTTCGCACAATCTTCTCCGTCAGCTTGCATGGTATGCAGGTTAGGGACACTGGCCTGTAGTTCAGTGCCTCCTGCCCTATCCCCTTTCTTGTATATCGGGACTACGTTAGCTGCTTTCCAAATATCTGGCAGTTCCCCTGTGGCCAGTGATTTGTTATACACTATGGAGAGTGGTAGGCACAGTTATTTTGCTCCTTCCTTTAGTATCCAAGGGGAGATTCCCATCTGGGCCTATAGCCTTTGTCACATCCAACTCTAGTAAACACTTCTTACTTCTCCGCTGGTAATCTCAAACTCTTCCAGTGGTTCCTGGTTAGCGATTCCCTCTCTTATCTTTGGATTTCTCCTCGCTCTAAGGTGAAGACCTCCTGGAATTTCTTATTCAGTTCCTCACACACTTCCTTGTCATTGTAGTGAATCCTTCTGCCCTTATCCTTAATTTCATAACCTGTAAATTTGGTAGGTTGTGGGTGGGGATCGGTGAGTAGGTGGGGTCAGGGAGTGAGTGGGGGGGTCAGTGAGTGAGGGAGTATACTCACCTAGTTGTGTTTGCGGGGGTTGAGCTCTGGCTTTTTGGTCATAGTGTGTGTGCGCGCGTGCCAGTGCGTGCGGTAATGGGTCCACCACCGCCCACGATATGAGTGTGGGGTCAACCACCGCCCAAGGGATGAGTATGGGGGTCCACCACCGCCCACAGAATGAGTATGGGGTCAACCACCGCCCCAGGATGAGTATGGGGTCCACCACCGCTCAAGGGATGAGTATGGGGGTCCACAACCGCCCACAGGATGAGTATGGGGTCCACCACCGCCCACAGAATGACTATGGGGTCCACCACCGCCCACAGGAGAGTATGGGGTCCACCACCGCCCACAGGATGACTATGGGGTCCACCACCGCCCACAGGATGAGTATGGGGTCCACCACCGCCCACAGGATGACTATGGGTCCACCACCGCCCACAGGATGAGTATGGGGTCCACCACCGCCCACAGGATGAGTATGGGGTCCACCAAAGCTTAAGAGATCTGTATGGGGGCAACTACCGCCCACAGGATGAGTATGGGGTCCACCACCGCCCACAGGATGAGTATGGGGTCCACCACCGCCCACAGGATGAGTACGGGGTCCACCACTGCCTCTGGGATGTGTATGGGATGAGGGATACCTAACGAAAATGATATTGTACCGAAACATTTGCATCACTGTCACCCACGGCTGTGACACTATTTCACTGTCTTCCAAGTCACTGTAGCTGGCGCCGACCATCTGCATTGGTGCCATCCCTCTGTCACTGGCGCCGTTCCATCGTCACTAACGCCGCTCCTCCGTCACTGGCGCCGCTCCTTCGTCACTGGCGCCGCTCCTCCGTCACTGGCGCCGCTCCTCCGTCACTGGCGCCGCTCCTCCGTCACTGGCGCCGCTCCTCCGTCACAGGCGCCGCTCCTCCGTCACTGACGCCGCTCCTCCGTCACTGGCGCCGCTCCTCCGTCACTGACGCCGCTCCTCCGTCACTGGCGCCGCTCCTCCGTCACTGGCGCCGCTCCTCCGTCCCCCCCCCCCCACTGCGCGCTCCTCCGTCACTGGCGCCGCTCCTCCGTCACTGGCGCCGCTCCTCCGTCACTGGCGCCGCTCCTCCGTCACTGACGCCGCTCCTCCGTCACTGGCGCCGCTCCTCCGTCACTGACGCCGCTCCTCCGTCACTGGCGCCGCTCCCTCGTCACTGGGCCGCTCCTCCACCGTCACTGACGCCGCTCCTCCGTCACTGGCGCCGCTCCTCCGTCACTGCGCCTCCTGGGTCTGGCGTCTCCTCCGTCACTGGCGCCGCTCCTCCGTCACTGGCGCCGCTCCTCGTCACTGACGCCGCTCCTCCGTCACTGGCGCCGCTCCTCCGTCCCTGACGCCGTCCTCGTCACTGCGCCGCCCTCCGTCACTGACGCCGCTCTTCCTTCACTGGCTCCTGCAGTGTGGGCTTTGACCGTGCCCCTCGTGTGGGCTTTGACCGTGCCCCCGTGTGGGCGTTGACCGTGCCCCTCGTGTGGGCGTTGACCGTGCCCCTCGTGTGAGCGTTGACCGTGCCCCTCGTGTGGGCTTTGACCGTGCCCCTCGTGTGGGCTTTGACCGTGCCCCTCGTGTGGCGTTGACCGTGCCCCTCGTGTGGGCGTTTGACCGTCCCCTCGTGTGGGCGTTGACCGTGCCCCTCGTGTGGGCGTTTGACCGTGCCCCTCGTTGGGGCGTTGACCGTGCCCCTCGTGTGGGCGTTGACCGTGCCCCTCGTGTGGGCGTTGACCGTGCCCCTCGTGTGGGCTTTGACCGTGCCCTCGTGTGGGCGTTGACCGTGCCCCTCGTGTGGGCGTTGACCGTGCCCCTCGTGTGGCGTTGACCGTGCCCCTCGTGTGAGCGTTGACCGTGCCCCTCGTGTGAGCGTTGACCGTGCCCCTCGTGTGAGCGTTGACCGTGCCCCTCGTGTGAGCGTTGACCGTGCCCCTCGTGTGAGCGTTGACCGTGCCCCTCGTGTGAGCGTTGACCGTGCCCCTCGTGTGAGCGTTGACCGTGCCCCTCGTGTGAGCGTTGACCGTGCCCCTCGTGTGAGCGTTGACCGTGCCCCTCGTGTGGGCTTTGACCGTGCCCCTCGTGTGAGCGTTGACCGTGCCCCTCGTGTGGGCGTTGACCGTGCCCTCGTGTGGGCGTTGACCGTGCCCCTCGTGTGGGCGTTGACCGTGCCCCTCGTGTGGGCGTTGACCGTGCCCCTCGTGTGGGCGTTGACCGTGCCCCTCGTGTGGGCGTTGACCGTGCCCCTCGTGTGGGCGTTGACCGTGCCCCTCGTGTGAGCGTTGACCGTGCCCCTCGTGTGAGCGTTGACCGTGCCCCTCGTGTGAGCGTTGACCGTGCCCCTCGTGTGAGCGTTGACCGTGCCCCTCGTGTGAGCGTTGACCGTGCCCCTCGTGTGAGCGTTGACCGTGCCCCTCGTGTGAGCGTTGACCGTGCCCCTCGTGTGGCGTTGACCGTGCCCCTCGTGTGGGCGTTGACCGTGCCCCTCGTGTGAGCGTTGACCGTGCCCCTCGTGTGGGCGTTGACCGTGCCCTCGTGTGGGCGTTGACCGTGCCCCTCGTGTGGGCGTTGACCGTGCCCCTCGTGTGGGCGTTGACCGTGCCCCTCGTGTGGGCGTTGACCGTGCCCTCGTGTGGCGTTGACCGTGCCCCTCGTGTGGGCGTTGACCGTGCCCCTCGTGTGGGCGTTGACCGTGCCCCTCGTGTGGGCGTTGACCGTGCCCCTCGTGTGGGCGTTGACCGTGCCCCTCGTGTGGGCGTTGACCGTGCCCCTCGTGTGGGCGTTGACCGTGCCCCTCGTGTGGGCGTTGACCGTGCCCCTCGTGTGGGCGTTGACCGTGCCCTGCGTGTGAGCGTTGACCGTGCCCCTCGTGTGGGCGTTGACCGTGCCCTCGTGTGGGCGTTGACCGTGCCCTGCGTGTGAGCGTTGACCGTGCCCCTCGTGTGGGCGTTGACCGTGCCCCTCGTGTGGGCGTTGACCGTGCCCCTCGTGTGGGCGTTGACCGTGCCCCTCGTGTGGGCGTTGACCGTGCCCTCGTGTGGGCGTTGACCGTGCCCTCGTGTGGGCGTTGACCGTGCCCCTCGTGTGGGCGTTGACCGTGCCCCTCGTGTGGCGTTGACCGTGCCCCTCGTGTGGGCGTTGACCGTGCCCCTCGTGTGGGCGTTGACCGTGCCCCTCGTGTGGGCGTTGACCGTGCCCCTCGTGTGGGCGTTGACCGTGCCCCTCGTGTGGGCGTTGACCGTGCCCCTCGTGTGGGCGTTGACCGTGCCCCTCGTGTGGGCGTTGACCGTGCCCCTCGTGTGGGCGTTGACCGTGCCCCTCGTGTGGGCGTTGACCGTGCCCTGCGTGTGAGCGTTGACCGTGCCCTCGTGTGGGCGTTGACCGTGCCCTCGTGTGGGCGTTGACCGTGCCCCTCGTGTGGGCGTTGACCGTGCCCCTCGTGTGGGCGTTGACCGTGCCCCTCGTGTGGGCGTTGACCGTGCCCTGCGTGTGGGCGTTGACCGTGCCCTGCGTGTGGGCGTTGACCGTGCCCCTCGTGTGGGCGTTGACCGTGCCCTGCGTGTGGGCGTTGACCGTGCCCCTCGTGTGGGCGTTGACCGTGCCCCTCGTGTGGGCGTTGACCGTGCCCCTCGTGTGGGCGTTGACCGTGCCCTGCGTGTGAGCGTTGACCGTGCCCCTCGTGTGGGCGTTGACCGTGCCCCTCGTGTGGGCGTTGACCGTGCCCTGCGTGTGAGCGTTGACCGTGCCCTACGTGTGGGCGTTGACCGTGCCCTGCGTGTGAGCGTTGACCGTGCCCCTCGTGTGGGCGTTGACCGTGCCCCTCGTGTGGGCGTTGACCGTGCCCCTCGTGTGGGCGTTGACCGTGCCCTTCGTGTGGGCGTTGACCGTGCCCTGCGTGTGGGCGTTGACCGTGCCCCTCGTGTGGCGTTGACCGTGCCCTGCGTGTGGGCGTTGACCGTGCCCCTCGTGTGGGCGTTGACCGTGCCCTCGTGTGGGCGTTGACCGTGCCCCTCGTGTGGGCGTTGACCGTGCCCTCGTGTGGGCGTTGACCGTGCCCCTCGTGTGGGCGTTGACCGTGCCCCTCGTGTGGGCGTTGACCGTGCCCCTCGTGTGGGCGTTGACCGTGCCCTGCGTGTGAGCGTTGACCGTGCCCCTCGTGTGGGCGTTGACCGTGCCCCTCGTGTGGGCGTTGACCGTGCCCTGCGTGTGGGCGTTGACCGTGCCCCTCGTGTGGGCGTTGACCGTGCCCTCGTGTGGGCGTTGACCGTGCCCCTCGTGTGGGCGTTGACCGTGCCCCTCGTGTGGGCGTTGACCGTGCCCTGCGTGTGGGCGTTGACCGTGCCCTCGTGTGGCGTTGACCGTGCCCTGCGTGTGGGCGTTGACCGTGCCCCTCGTGTGGGCGTTGACCGTGCCCCTCGTGTGGGCGTTGACCGTGCCCCTCGTGTGGGCGTTGACCGTGCCCTGCGTGTGGGCGTTGACCGTGCCCCTCGTGTGGGCGTTGACCGTGCCCTGCGTGTGGGCGTTGACCGTGCCCCTCGTGTGGGCGTTGACCGTGCCCTCGTGTGGGCGTTGACCGTGCCCCTCGTGTGGGCGTTGACCGTGCCCCTCGTGTGGGCGTTGACCGTGCCCCTCGTGTGGGCGTTGACCGTGCCCCTCGTGTGGGCGTTGACCGTGCCCCTCGTGTGGGCGTTGACCGTGCCCTGCGTGTGGGCGTTGACCGTGCCCCTCGTGTGGGCGTTGACCGTGCCCCTCGTGTGGGCGTTGACCGTGCCCCTCGTGTGGGCGTTGACCGTGCCCTGCGTGTGAGCGTTGACCGTGCCCCTCGTGTGGGCGTTGACCGTGCCCCTCGTGTGGGCGTTGACCGTGCCCTGCGTGTGAGCGTTGACCGTGCCCCTCGTGTGGGCGTTGACCGTGCCCCTCGTGTGGGCGTTGACCGTGCCCTGCGTGTGAGCGTTGACCGTGCCCTCGTGTGGGCGTTGACCGTGCCCTCGTGTGAGCGTTGACCGTGCCCCTCGTGTGGGCGTTGACCGTGCCCCTCGTGTGGGCGCTGACCGTGCCCTCGTGAGGGCGTTGACCGTGCCCCTCGTGTGGGCGTTGACCGTGCCCTGCGTGTGGGCGTTGACCGTGCCCCTCGTGTGGGCGTTGACCGTGCCCTCGTGTGGGCGTTGACCGTGCCCCTCGTGTGGGCGTTGACCGTGCCCTGCGTGTGGGCGTTGACCGTGCCCCTCGTGTGAGCGTTGACCGTGCCCCTCGTGTGGGCGTTGACCGTGCCCCTCGTGTGGGCGTTGACCGTGCCCCTCGTGTGGGCGTTGACCGTGCCCCTCGTGTGGGCGTTGACCGTGCCCTGCGTGTGGGCGTTGACCGTGCCCCTCGTGTGGGCGTTGACCGTGCGCCTCGTGTGGGCGTTGACCGTGCCCCTCGTGTGGGCGTTGACCGTGCCCTGCGTGTGAGCGTTGACCGTGCCCCTCGTTTGGGCGTTGACCGTGCCCCTCGTGTGGGCGTTGACCGTGCCCTGCGTGTGAGCGTTGACCGTGCCCTCGTGTGGGCGTTGACCGTGCCCTGCGTGTGAGCGTTGACCGTGCCCCTCGTGTGGCGTTGACCGTGCCCCTCGTGTGGGCGTTGACCGTGCACCTCGTGTGGGCGTTGACCGTGCCCCTCGTGTGGCGTTGACCGTGCCCCTCGTGTGGGCGTTGACCGTGCCCTGCGTGTGGGCGTTGACCGTGCCCCTCGTGTGGGCGTTGACCGTGCCCTGCGTGTGGGCGTTGACCGTGCCCCTCGTGTGGGCGTTGACCGTGCCCCTGCGTGTGGGCGTTGACCGTGCCCCTCGTGTGGGCGTTGACCGTGCCCCTCGTGTGGGCGTTGACCGTGCCCCTCGTGTGGGCGTTGACCGTGCCCCTCGTGTGGGCGTTGACCGTGCCCTGCGTGTGAGCGTTGACCGTGCCCCTCGTGTGGGCGTTGACCGTGCCCCTCGTGTGGGCGTTGACCGTGCCCCTCGTGTGAGCGTTGACCGTGCCCCTCGTGTGGGCGTTGACCGTGCCCCTCGTGTGGGCGTTGACCGTGCCCTCGTGTGGGCGTTGACCGTGCCCTGCGTGTGAGCGTTGACCGTGCCCCTCGTGTGGGCGTTGACCGTGCCCCTCGTGTGGGCGTTGACCGTGCCCTCGTGTGGGCGTTGACCGTGCCCCTCGTGTGGGCGTTGACCGTGCCCTCGTGTGGGCGTTGACCGTGCCCTCGTGTGGGCGTTGACCGTGCCCTGCGTGTGGGCGTTGACCGTGCCCCTCGTGTGGGCGTTGACCGTGCCCCTCGTGTGGGCGTTGACCGTGCCCTCGTGTGGGCGTTGACCGTGCCCCTCGTGTGGGCGTTGACCGTGCCCTCGTGTGAGCGTTGACCGTGCCCTGCGTGTGAGCGTTGACCGTGCCCCTCGTGTGGGCGTTGACCGTGCCCCTCGTGTGGGCGTTGACCGTGCCCTCGTGTGAGCGTTGACCGTGCCCCTCGTGTGGGCGTTGACCGTGCCCCTCGTGTGGGCGTTGACCGTGCCCCTCGTGTGGGCGTTGACCGTGCCCCTCGTGTGGGCGTTGACCGTGCCCCTCGTGTGGGCGTTGACCGTGCCCCTCGTGTGGGCGTTGACCGTGCCCCTCGTGTGGGCGTTGACCGTGCCCCTCGTGTGAGCGTTGACCGTGCCCTCGTGTGGGCGTTGACCGTGCCCTGCGTGTGAGCGTTGACCGTGCCCCTCGTGTGGGCGTTGACCGTGCCCCTCGTGTGGGCGTTGACCGTGCCCCTCGTGTGAGCGTTGACCGTGCCCCTCGTGTGGGCGTTGACCGTGCCCCTCGTGTGGGCGTTGACCGTGCCCCTCGTGTGGGCGTTGACCGTGCCCCTCGTGTGAGCGTTGACCGTGCCCTCGTGTGGGCGTTGACCGTGCCCTGCGTGTGAGCGTTGACCGTGCCCCTCGTGTGGGCGTTGACCGTGCCCTCGTGTGAGCGTTGACCGTGCCCCTCGTGTGGGCGTTGACCGTGCCCCTCGTGTGGGCGTTGACCGTGCCCTGCGTGTGAGCGTTGACCGTGCCCTCGTGTGGGCGTTGACCGTGCCCTGCGTGTGGGCGTTGACCGTGCCCCTCGTGTGGGCGTTGACCGTGCCCCTCGTGTGGGCGTTGACCGTGCCCCTCGTGTGGGCGTTGACCGTGCCCTCGTGTGAGCGTTGACCGTGCCCCTCGTGTGGGCGTTGACCGTGCCCCTCGTGGGCGTTGACCGTGCCCCTCGTGTGGGCGTTGACCGTGCCCCTCGTGTGGGCGTTGACCGTGCCCTCGTGTGGGCGTTGACCGTGCCCCTCGTGTGGGCGTTGACCGTGCCCCTCGTGTGGGCGTTGACCGTGCCCCTCGTGTGGGCGTTGACCGTGCCCCTCGTGTGGGCGTTGACCGTGCCCCTCGTGTGGGCGTTGACCGTGCCCTGCGTGTGAGCGTTGACCGTGCCCCTCGTGTGGGCGTTGACCGTGCCCCTCGTGTGGGCGTTGACCGTGCCCTCGTGTGAGCGTTGACCGTGCCCTCGTGTGGGCGTTGACCGTGCCCTCGTGTGAGCGTTGACCGTGCCCCTCGTGTGGGCGTTGACCGTGCCCCTCGTGTGGCGTTGACCGTGCCCCTCGTGTGGGCGTTGACCGTGCCCCTCGTGTGGGCGTTGACCGTGCCCTGCGTGTGGGCGTTGACCGTGCCCCTCGTGTGGGCGTTGACCGTGCCCTCGTGTGGGCGTTGACCGTGCCCCTCGTGTGGGCGTTGACCGTGCCCTGCGTGTGGGCGTTGACCGTGCCCCTCGTGTGGGCGTTGACCGTGCCCCTCGTGTGGGCGTTGACCGTGCCCCTCGTGTGGGCGTTGACCGTGCCCCTCGTGTGGGCGTTGACCGTGCCCCTCGTGTGGGCGTTGACCGTGCCCCTCGTGTGAGCGTTGACCGTGCCCCTCGTGTGGGCGTTGACCGTGCCCCTCGTGTGGGCGTTGACCGTGCCCTCGTGTGGGCGTTGACCGTGCCCCTCGTGTGGGCGTTGACCGTGCCCCTCGTGTGGGCGTTGACCGTGCCCTCGTGTGGGCGTTGACCGTGCCCCTCGTGTGAGCGTTGACCGTGCCCCTCGTGTGGGCGTTGACCGTGCCCCTCGTGTGGGCGTTGACCGTGCCCCTCGTGTGGGCGTTGACCGTGCCCCTCGTGTGGGCGTTGACCGTGCCCCTCGTGTGGGCGTTGACCGTGCCCCTCGTGTGGGCGTTGACCGTGCC
Organism: Procambarus virginalis; assembly: GCA_020271785.1. NCBI lineage: Eukaryota > Metazoa > Arthropoda > Malacostraca > Decapoda > Cambaridae > Procambarus > Procambarus virginalis. Next base: position 28,252 of record WNGS01007021.1, read on the forward strand.
CTGCGTGTGGGCGTTGACCGTGCCCTCGTGTGGGCGTTGACCGTGCCCTGCGTGTGGGCGTTGACCGTGCCCCTCGTGTGGGCGTTGACCGTGCCCTGCGTGTGGGCGTTGACCGTGCCCTTCGTGTGGGCGTTGACCGTGCCCTGCGTGTGGGCGTTGACCGTGCCCCTCGTGTGGGCGTTGACCGTGCCCTGCGTGTGGGCGTTGACCGTGCCCCTCGTGTGGGCGTTGACCGTGCCCCTCGTGTGGGCGTTGACCGTGCCCCTCGTGTGGGCGTTGACCGTGCCCTGCGTGTGAGCGTTGACCGTGCCCCTCGTGTGGGCGTTGACCGTGGCCCTCGTGTGGGCGTTGACCGTGCCCTGCGTGTGAGCGTTGACCGTGCCCTCGTGTGGGCGTTGACCGTGCCCCGCGTGTGAGCGTTGACCGTGCCCCTCGTGTGGGCGTTGACCGTGCCCCTCGTGTGGGCGTTGACCGTGCCCCTCGTGTGAGCGTTGACCGTGCCCTCGTGTGGGCGTTGACCGTGCCCCTCGTGTGAGCGTTGACCGTGCCCTGCGTGTGGGCGTTGACCGTGCCCTGCGTGTGGGCGTTGACCGTGCCCTGCGTGTGGGCGTTGACCGTGCCCCTCGTGTGGGCGTTGACCGTGCCCCTCGTGTGGGCGTTGACCGTGCCCTCGTGTGGGCGTTGACCGTGCCCCTCGTGTGGGCGTTGACCGTGCCCCTCGTGTGAGCGTTGACCGTGCCCTACGTGTGGGCGTTGACCGTGCCCTGCGTGTGAGCGTTGACCGTGCCCCTCGTGTGGGCGTTGACCGTGCCCCTCGTGTGGGCGTTGACCGTGCCCCTCGTGTGGGCGTTGACCGTGCCCCTCGTGTGAGCGTTGACCGTGCCCCTCGTGTGAGCGTTGACCGTGCCCCTCGTGTGGGCGTTGACCGTGCCCCTTGTGTGGGCGTTGACCGTGCCCCTCGTGTGAGCGTTGACCGTGCCCTACGTGTGGGCGTTGACCGTGCCCTGCGTGTGAGCGTTGACCGTGCCCCTCGTGTGGGCGTTGACCGTGCCCTGCGTGTGAGCGTTGACCGTGCCCCTCGTGTGGGCGTTGACCGTGCCCCTCGTGTGGGCGTTGACCGTGCCCTGCGTGTGAGCGTTGACCGTGCCCTACGTGTGGGCGTTGACCGTGCCCTGCGTGTGAGCGTTGACCGTGCCCCTCGTGTGGGCGTTGACCGTGCCCCTCGTGTGGGCGTTGACCGTGCCCCTCGTGTGGGCGTTGACCGTGCCCCTCGTGTGGGCGTTGACCGTGCCCCTCGTGTGGGCGTTGACCGTGCCCTGCGTGTGGGCGTTGACCGTGCCCTCGTGTGGGCGTTGACCGTGCCCTGCGTGTGGGCGTTGACCGTGCCCCTCGTGTGGGCGTTGACCGTGCCCTGCGTGTGGGCGTTGACCGTGCCTCTCGTGTGGGCGTTGACCGTGCCCTGCGTGTGGGCGTTGACCGTGCCCCTCGTGTGAGCGTTGACCGTGCCCCTCGTGTGGGCATTGATCGTGCCCCTCGTGTGGGCGTTGACCGTGCCCTGCGTGTGAGCGTTGACCGTGCCCCTCGTGTGGGCGTTGACTGTGCCCCTCGTGTGGGCGTTGACCGTGCCCTGCGTGTGGGCGTTGATGGTGCCCCTCGTGTGGGCGTTGACCGTGCCCCTCGTGTGGGCGTTGACCGTGCCCTGCGTGTGGGCGTTGACCGTGCCCCACGTGTGAGCGTTGACCGTGCCCCTCGTGTGGGCGTTGACCGTGTCCCTCGTGTGGGCGTTGACCGTGCCCCTCGTGTGGGCGTTGACCGTGCCCCTCGTGTGGGCGTTGACCGTGCCCTGCGTGTGGGCGTTGACCGTGCCCCTCGTGTGGGCGTTGACCGTGCCCTGCGTATGGGCGTTGACCGTGTCCTGCGTGTGGGCGTTGACCGTGCCCTGCGTGTGGGCGTTGACCGTGCCCCTCGTGTGGGCGTTGACCGTGCCCCTCGTGTGAGCGTTGACCGTGCCCCTCGTGTGGGCGTTGACCGTGCCCCTCGTGTGGGCGTTGACCGTGCCCTGCGTGTGGGCGTTGACCGTGCCCCTCACATACAGGACACAATCAGACACAATCACGGAAGGAAAACAACATGTAAAAGATCTGGGAATTATGATGTCTGACGACCTGACATTTAGTGAACATAACCGAGCAAATATAGCGGCGGCGGGCAGGAAAATGATAGAATGGATTATGAGAACGTTCACATCCAGAGCCCCATAGCAATGCTAATACTATTTAAATCACTGGTGCTGTTCTGTCTTGAGTACTGCTTGGTACTCACTTTCCCATTCAGAGCGAGAGCTCTGAAAACGGTAAAATATCTAAATTATTGGGACCGTCTCAAAGCTCTCAAAATGTACTCTTTGGAAATGAGACGAGAATTTATCAAATAATATGTACATGGAAGATTATTGAAGGCCAGGTCCAAAATTTGGTTAATAGAATAACAACATACTGGAGCGAAAGATACAGAAGGAAATGCAGAATAGAACCAGTGAAGAGTAGAGGTGCCATAGGCACAATCAGAGAACACTGAACATCAGAGGTCCACAGCTGTTCAACACCCTCCCAGCAAGCATTAGACATATTACCGGAACGAAGGTTGATGTATTCAAGAGGCACTTAGATAACATAAGAACATAAGAATAAAGGTAACTGCAGAAGGCCTATTGGCCTATACGAGGCAGCTCCTATTTATAACCACCCAATCCCACTCATATACATGTCCCTTGAAACAATCAAGGGACCCCACCTCCAGCACGTTACCCGGTAATTGGTTCCACAAATCAACAACCCTGTTACCGAACCAGAAATGAAATGTATGCTCGTGATGGGGTGCATCTATCGAGGGCTGGGGTTGTTGCTGTTGCGAACTCGTTGGAGGCAGTGGTTGGAGGTGTTTGTTTGGGTTTAAACTGTTAGTAGATAGTGGTATGGGTATTGATATGGAGGAAGGAGGTAATAAAAGTATGTGTTTGTGGGAGAAAGGAATTGGCAAAATGATCAGGGAAAGAGAAGGGCCTCAAAATAACAATACACTTAGGGTGTATTACACTAACAGTAGAAGTCTAAGAAATAAAATTAACGAATTAAATGCTCTTGTCTGCACAGAAACAATAGATATTATTGCACTTACCGAAATGTGGATGAATGTAAAAAAACAGAGAACTATTAGCTGAATATCAAATAAATGAATTTAAACTATTTCACATAGATAGATATATTAGACGAGGAGGGGGAGTAGCCATATATGTTAGGGAAAATTTGAAATGTAGTCTCAAAGAAGGAATCAAAACTGAGCCACACACCGAAACTATTTGGCTAGAATTAAACGAAAAAGCAAATAATCTTATAATAGGATTTATATATAGGCCACCAAATATAGACAGAATGGAAGCAAAGCATCTATGGGATGAAATATCTAGAGCATCTAGATCTAACAGTATTTGTGTCATGGGTGACTTTAATTTTAGTGGAATAAACTGGATTAACAAAACAGGAAATAGTGAAGCAGAAGAATTTATAGAATTAATTGACGATTGCTTTCTTACGCAACACATTAATGAACCAACGCGGGAAAATAATATTTTAGATTAAGTGTTAACTAACAGGGAAACACAAATTAATGACATCGAAATAGGGAGTGAGCTAGGGAACAGTGATCACAAAGAAATCACATTTACCACAGAATGGAATAGATCTGTAGAATGGAATAGATCTAAAATTCTGTTAAAGTGCCAGATTTTCGAAAAGTTTATTTTAATAGCCTAAGAAATTTCTTGGGTCAAATAGATTGGAAAGTCTTGGGTATGGGGGGGGGCCCGGTCTTGGAGCGAGACATGAACCCAGCGATAGGTAAAAAGGGATTTCGATGTGGATTCAAAATATAACTTATTTAAAAATATTCTAAACAAAGCACAGGAACGTAGTATACCATACAAATTGAATAGATCAAATACTAATGACCCGAAATGGATAACGAAGGATCTGAAGAACCTTATAGGTAGAAAGAGAGAGCTTGGTACAAAAGGATAAAGAATGGGGAAGTCAGTTTTGAACAGGAACTCGTACAACTGGTTAGAAATGTTAAAAAAAAGAGATAAGGAAAGCTAAAAGAAACTATGAAGATCTGATAGCGAGGCAAGAAAAGACAAATCCTAAAGGTTTTTTCAGTTATATCGAACAAAGGTTACGGAAAAGATAGGTCCATTAAAAACTAAGTTATGTCAGATAACGGATAATGACGAAGATATGAGTAGTATTTTTAATAAATATTTTGTCTCTGTATTTACTAAAGAAGAACTTAACTCTATGCCTTCAGCCGAGCAAGTCTATGTGGGTGGGGACGAGGACAGGTTGACTAGTTTAGCAGTTACCAGGGAGGATGTTCTTAAACAAATAGTGAAACTCAAACCAAACCAATCCCCAGGGCCGGATGAAGTGTTTGTCAGAGGTGCTTAAAGAATGCAAAGAGGAGCTTTGCGACCCACTGTCTACTATATTTAATAAATCAATAGAGTCAGGTAGAGTGCCAGAGTCATGGAAGGTTGCTAATGTGGTACCAATTTTAAGAAAGGAGATAGATCACGTGCGTCAAACTATCGGCCAATTAGCCTAACGTCTATTGTGGGAAAGTTACTTGAATCGATAATTGCAAATGCAATTCGCCTTCATCTTGAAAAATATGAATTAAGAAATAAGTCGCAACATGTATTTACAAATGGCCGTTCATGTTTAACAAATTTGCTATGTATTTATTCCAGCATAGTTGAGGCAGTTGATAGTGGTAAGGATTGTGATGTTGTGTACCTTGACTTTAGCAAAGCTTTTGATACAGTGCCACATGAAAGACTGATTAAAAAGATAGAGGCTCATGGTATTGGGGGTGCTATATTAAGTTGGATTTGGGCATGGCAATTCCAAAGGAAACAGAGAGTTAGTATAAATGGAGTCAAGTCAGAGTGGGATAATGTTGTTAGTGGAGTGCCCCAAGGCTCTGTCCTGGGACCTCTGTTGTTTATAATATATATAAATGATTTATATTCAGGTTTGAGTAGCAACATTTGCAAATTTGCGGATGATACAAAAATCGGTAGGGAAATTAACACGGAAGATGACTCACTATCATTTCAAGTTGATCTAAATAGGGTTTTGAAATGGTCAAAAGATTGGCAGATGCAGTTTAATGCTAATAAATGTAAAGTTTTGAGGCTAGGTAATGATGATAGAGTTACAAGATACGAGCTAGATGGTGCTGAGATTGCGAAGTCGGATTGCGAAAGGGATCCTGGAGCTATGATTAGTAAGAATTTAAAACAAAAGGATCAATGCATGAATGTTCGTAATAAGGCAAATAGGACACTGGGATTTATTAATCGAAGCGTTAGTAACAAGACACCTGGTGTGGTTCTTCAGCTATATCTTGCTCTGGTTAGGCCCCATTTAGATTATGCAGTTCAGTTTTGGTCGCCATATTATAGAATGGATATAAATTCACTTGAACGTGTCCAGCGTAGGATGAAAAAGTTAATTCCCCAAATTAAAAACCTGTTATATGAAGAAAGATTAACAAAGCTTAATTAAATTGCATTCACTGGAAAGGCGAAGTGTTAGGGGTGACATGATGTTACCCCTAACTCTAGACATGATAAGATGTAAACCTCTATCATGTCACCCCTAACTCTTTGCCTTTCCAGTGAATGCAATTTAAGCTTTGTTAATCTTTCTTCATATGAAAGGTTTCTAACTTGGGTAATTAACTTAGTCATCCTACGCTGGACACGTTCTAGTGAATTTATATCCATTCTATAATATGGCGACCAAAACTGAATTGCATAATCTAAATGGGGCCTAACCAGAGCTAGATATAGCTGAAGAACAACACCAGTGTCTTGTTACTAACGCTTCGATTAATAAATCCAGTGTCCTATTTGCCTTATTACGAACATTCATGCATTGATCTTTTGGTTTTAAATTCTTACTAATCATAACTCCCAGATCCCTTTCGCAATCCGACTTCGCAATCTCAACACCATCTAGCTTGTATAAGTTGATGCAAGAAGTGCCGGACCAACCGTGCTGTGGTGGATATATGTGGGCCTGCTCTCTGCTCCAAGCAACAGCCTGTTGGACCAAGCTCTCACATGTCAAGCCAGGCCTCGGGCCGCTCGAAGCAACAGCCTGTTGGACCAAGCTCTACAAGTCAAGCCTGTCCTCGGGCCGCTCCAAGCAACAGCTTGGTGGACCAAGCTCTACACAAATCAAGCCTGGAGTCGGGCCGGGTGGGAAGTAGAAGAACTCCCAGAACCCCATCAAGCAGGTTTAAGCAGTGTGTCAGGGGGGGGCCTCCGTCTGCTGACCCTACAGTGTGCTTTGGAAGGTTCTTGCTGCCTCGAACACGGGCACAATTCCGGCGCCTGCAGCCTGATGTAGTTGGTATTGAGTTTCAGGGAGGGGAGGGGCGGAGTCCCTTTGTGTGAGGGAGTGAAGAGAGACCCTCTCCCCCTGGCCGTCCTCGCGTGACCTCCAGTGGTGAGGGAAGCAGAGGAGGGGTGAGGGCAGCAGAGGAGGGATGGCGCGCGGCAGTAGTGCGTCGGGCTGGGTCGGGAGTGGCAGTGGCAGGNTATATATATATTATATATATATATATATATATATATGATATGTATATATCAGGAATCGCTATTCAACTGCTATCCCAACCTGGGAGTGGTTAACCTTCGCCTCCTGGTTATCTCTGCTGATAGTTTGTCTCCTTTAAGATGCACTATTCCATATCTCACACATCCAAACCTCCCCTTCCCATTCTTTCATTAGTTGTCATGTTCCATTTAAACTTTAAATATTTGCTGCGTGTTAGGAGTTCCTTGACAATATCTTAACTAACACTGTGACGATGTCCAAGTTGGTTCATCTGGGTCGAGGGTAGTAAGGCAGTATATAACGAGGGCGTGTGAGGCTTTTGTATAACATCTCCATTCGTTTGTAGTTGAATTAAGAGCTCTTTTGTCAGCAAAAATTTTCCCGCAGGGATAATGAAGATAAATTCTATAAATAGCAATGATATATTACTGGTCGGGAACTGACCTGATGAGCAGTGTGGGTCACGCAGCCCATTACGCTACGTGGTGGAGAGAAAGATCACATTAGGCTTTATGCTGTGTGGTGGAGAGAAAGATCACATTAGGCTTTATGCTGTGTGGTGGAGAGAAAGATCACATTAGGCTTTATGCTGTGTGGTGGAGAGAAAGATCACACTGGGCTTTATGCTGTGTGGTGGAGAGGGGATCATATTAGGTTTTATAATGTGTGGTGAAGAGGGGATCACATTAGGTTTTATGCTGTGTGGTGGAGAGGGGATCACATTAGGTTTTATGCTGTGTGGTGGAGAGGGGGATCACATTAGGTTTTATGCTATGTGGTGGAGAGGGGATCACATTAGGTTTTATGCTGTGTGGTGGAGAGAAAGATCACATTAGGCTTTATGCTGTGTGATGGAGAGGGGATCACATTAGGTTTTATGCTGTGTGATGGAGAGGGGATCACATTAGGTTTTATGCTGTGTGGTGGAGAGAAAGATCATATTAGGCTTTATGCTGTGTGGTGGAGAGGGGATCACATTAGGCTTTATGCTGTGTGGTGGAGAGAAGGATCACATTAGGCTTTATGCTGTGTGGTGGAGAGGGGATCACATTAGGCTTTATGCTGTGTGGTGGAGAGAAGGATCACATTAGGCTTTATGCTGTGTGGTGGAGAGAAGGATCACATTAGGCTTTATGCTGTGTGGTGGAGAGAAGGATCACATTAGGCTTTATGCTGTGTGGTGGAGAGAAATGTCACATTAGGCTTTATGCTGTGTGGCGGAGAGGGGATCATATTAGGCTTTATGCTGTGTGGTGGAGAGAAAGACCACATTAGGCTTTATGCTGTGTGGTGGAGAGAAAGATAACATTAGGCTTTATGCTGTGTGGTGGAGAGGGGATCACATTAGGCTTTATGCTGTGTGGTGGAGAGAAAGATCACACTGGCTTTATGCTGTATGGCGGAGAGGGGATCACATTAGGCTTTATGCTGTGTGGTGGAGAGAAAGATCACACTTGACTTTATGCTGTGTGGCGGAGAGGAGGATCACATTAGGCTTTATGCTGTGTGGTGGAGAGAAAGATCACATTAGGCTTTATGCTGTGTGGTGGAGAGAAAGATCACACTTGGCTTTATGCTGTGTGGCGGAGAAGGGATCACATTAGGCTTTATGCTGTGTGGTGGAGAGAAAGATCACATTAGGCTTTATGCTGTGTGGTGGAGAGGAGGATCACATTAGGCTTTATGCTGTGTGGTGGAGAGAAAGATCACATTAGGCTTTATGCTGTGTGGCGGAGAGGGGATCACATTAGGCTTTATGCTGTGTGGTGGAGAGAAAGATCACATTAGGCTTTATGCTGTGTGGTGGAGAGAAAGATCACATTAGGCTTTATGCTGTGTGGTAGAGAGAAAGATCACACTGGGCTTTATGCTGTGTGGTGGAGAGGGGATCACATCAGGTTTATGCTGTGTGGTGGAGAGGGAATCACATTAGGCTTTATGCTGTGTGGTGGAGAGAAAGATCACATTAGGCTTTATGCTGTGTGGCGGAGAGGGGATCACATTAGGCTTTATGCTGTGTGGTGGAGAGAAAGATCACACTTGGCTTTATGCTGTGTGGTGGAGAGATGATCACATTAGGCTTTATGCTGTGTGGTGGAGAGAAAGATCACACTAGGCTTTATGCTGTGTGGTGGAGAGGGGACCACAATAGACTTTATGCTGTGTGGTAGAGAGAAGGATCACACTAGGCTTTATGCTGTGTGGTGGAGAGAAGGATCACATTAGGCTTTATGCTGTGTGGTGGAGAGAAAGATCACACTGGGCTTTATGCTGTGTGGTGGAGAGGGGATCACATTAGGTTTTATGCTGTGTGGTGGAGAGGGGATCACATTAGGTTTATTCTGTGTGGTGGAGAGGGGATCACATTAAGTTTTATGCTATGTGGTGGAGAGGGGATCACATTAGGCTTTATGCTGTGTGGTGGAGAGAAAGATCACATTAGGCTTTATGCTGTGTGATGGAGAGGGATCACATTAGGTTTTATGTTGTGTGGTGGAGAGGGGATCACATTAGGTTTTATGCTGTGTGGTGGAGAGAAGGATCACATTTGGTTTTATGCTGTGTGGTGGAAACGGGATCACATTAGGTTTTTATGCTGTGTGGTGGAGAGAAAGATCATATTAGGCTTTATGCTGTGTAGTGGAGAGGGGATCACATTAGGCTTTATGCTGTGTGGTGGAGAGAAGGATCACATTAGGCTTTATGCTGTGTGGTGGAGAGAAAGATCACATTAGGCTTTATGCTGTATGGTGGAGAGAATGATCACATTAGGCTTTATGCTGTGTGGTGGAGAGAAAGATCACATTAGGCTTTATGCTGTGTGGCGGAGAGGGGATCATATTAAGCTTTATGCTGTGTGGTGGAGAGAAGGATCACATTAGGCTTTATGCTGTGTGGTGGAGAGAAAAACCACATTAGGCTTTATGCTGTGTGGTGGAGAGAAGGATCACATTAGGCTTTATGCTGTGTGGTGGAGAGAAGGATCACACTAGGCTTTATGCTGTGTGGTGGAGAGAAGGATCACATTAGACTTTATGCTGTGTGGTGGAGAGAAAGATCACATTAGGCTTTATGCTGTGTGGTGGAGAGAAAATCACATTAGGCTTTATGCTGTGTGATGGAGAGAAAGCCACATCAACATCAACCGCAAATTACGGCCATCGCGACCACCTTCACCAGTCTCAACAACACCCTACCTCGACCCACCTTCACAGGGGGTCGACAGGCCGGCACCAACGGGGGAGCAACCTCATCCCTCGTCCCTGACCCGCTACACCCTTCATTGGAGAGGCAGCCGGAGACACCTCCCGAGACGCTGGGAAACCCCAACCCCCCTAGAGACCCCACAGGAAGACCAACCTCACCAGACCCGCTCACCAAAGCAGAAGGCGATGCCTCTAGAGGAGCCTCCACCACCACAGCAATCTGCACACTGTGAACCTCCACCAGCACATTCGACTGCACACACACACAGCCCGGCAGGCGCATCCTCAACCACAAACACCGGCGGTCCGTCGCCCCGGGTATCATAGGGCGCTCCACCAACTTCTCCCACCCATCCGAGACACTCCCACAAACAGGCCCACCTTCCGGAAGGCTTTGAGGCAGGACAACACCACCATCACTCCCCCTGGAGCTTCCTGAATCTTGAGAGACAGAAAATCTCCCGGAAGAACTTGACCGGTCAGCCGCCCCCAACGGAGCGCGCCGCCGCCAGGTGACCGGCAGTCCACACCCATAACAAGTACGGTGCTGGCATGAATACAGACAGCGGAGTGTAAACCCCCATCAGGGATATCGAAAACGGTATATTCCACGCCAGGGACATCGTCAAGTCCTGGTGCCAGCAAGAATCCCCTTACAATAGCCAGCAGAGGTCTTGTTCCATCGTACGCTGAGCACTTTCTCAAACTAGCCAAAAGCCTATCCTTCATTTCGACCGGGACTCCACGCATCGCCCCGTACGTCAACGTCACACTCAAGTTAACCACTCGGACGGTGCAAACGCCATTACGCAGCGGGAAAGAACATTTCCCACACCGGTCGAGGAACTCCTGGAACACAAATTGATGTAGAAATTTGACCATCACACGGCGGCCGCGAAGGAGCTGAACGCCCACCAAATCCTTCAACTGGACACTGTTGAAGGATTTCCTACACCGGTGGACATAGTCCACCGGTGTAGGAAACCCTAGTGCAGCCGAAGAAATCCGTTTAAGTGGAGGCATTGACGAGCCTATCCTGGAGCAACCGTATCCAGGGCACAGGGCACACAGGGCACACAGGGCACACAGGCACAGAACAGGCTCCCAGTGGGCACGTCCGCACCCTATGGCGACCAGCTGAAGAATTTTTTTGACGTGATTGGGAAGGTCATTCTTCATTTTGGGACCCTTAAGTTGCAGAGCATTTCTAGTTTGGTTAAGTCGCACTCTTGGAATATCAAATGGACCGAGTGTATCGAGACCCGGCCTGTACTCCCCTTGACTGCCAGAAAATATCCTGAGGAAACTACTCCAAGCTTGTACTAAGGAGGCACCCTTCTTGAGCCCGGATGGGCACATTATAAGCAAGTAGATGGGGTCGCTATGGGTTCTC
>WNGS01007021.1:49206-75164 GCA_020271785.1 Procambarus virginalis
CCTTGCTGGATGGGTGATATTCTTTATGTAAGAGGATAGTATCATTTGTGAAATGTTTTAATTACAGCTGTGGACATGATGAATGGTAGGAGTTCAGGGAAGTCCCGTTACCGTGATATACATGATGAATGGTTGGAGTTCAGGGAAGTCCCATTACCGTGATATACATGATGAATGGTTGGAGTTCAGGGAAGTCCCATTACCGTGATATACATGATGAATGGTAGGAGTTCAGGGAAGTCCCATTACCGTGATATACATGATGAATGGTAGGAGTTCAGGGAAGTCCCATTACCGTGATATACATGATGAATGGTAGGAGTTCAGGGAAGTCCCATTACCGTGATATACATGATGAATGGTTGGAGTTCAGGGAAGTCCCATTACCGTGATATATCAATGAACAAATCCAACAAAATCAATGAACAATATTGGATTTACGCCACATCAAGGCTCCTGTTGGATTTGTTCACTAGCTAGACAGCCTTAACTAGGACGCTAGCCTCCCCAGATGCCTCTTGAACATTCTATGAACAATTAATCTTACCATGGTCAGCATTTCGCCATAGTTCACAACCCGCTGAGACATTATCGTCACCAACTTGACCTTCAACCAGGCATCAACATGACCTTACTCGCCTTGATGGTCTGACCTTCGTGGCTCTGACAGCAGAAATTGACTGATGAGAAAATAATGAGAAAAGATTGAGAAAAAGTTATGGAGAATGTAATGTGTTGCAGAAGCTTTCTGCAATGTGAGCTGCAATGTTGCAATGGTATGTTTCACTGGCATCTCACTGCCTCAGTCATTGTAGTTTAAGATGTAGATGAAACGAGTCCAAGTTGTTAAAAGCGAAGTGATGAGTTGTGATGCCTTGACTCATGTGATGAGTAGTGATGCCTTGACTCATGTGATGAGTAGTGATGCCTTGACTCATGTGATGAGTAGTGATGCCTTGACTCATGTGATGAGTAGTGATGCCTTGACTCATGTGATGAGTAGTGATGCCTTGACTCATGTGATGAAGTGTGATGCCTTAACTCATGTGATGAGGTGTGATGATCTTGACTCATCTTTATTGTACCTTCCTACTCCCAGCTTATTGCAGTCTATTGTAAAGCAATCTTATTACAATAGATTACAATCTATTGTAACCTTACTGACATTTTCTGGCAAGTACAGCAATATGAGAGACATGTGTGGGAGGAGAGGTTATGACTCCATGTTATAACAACATGGGAGATGTCAGACATGCCTAATAGGAGTCTCAAAGCATCTAAACCTTTTCTAGTTGGCCTTGCTTTCCATATAGCCAGGATGCAGGCGGGGGGCCTCTTCTTGAGGTTATCTTGAGATGATTTCGGGGCTTAGCGTCCTCGGGGCCCGGTCCTCGACCAGGCCTCCTTTTTGTTACACATCCCCAGGAAGCAGCCCGTAGCAGCTGTCTAACTCCCAGGTGCCTATTTACTGCTAGGTGAACAGGGCGGCATCAGGGTGAAAGAAATGCCGCCCATTTGTTTTCGCCTCCGCCGGGGATCGAACCCGGAACCCTTAGGATTACGAATGCCTAGCGCTGTCCACTCAGCCGTCAGGCCCCACATAGACATAGTCTACAGTAAACCACACACATATGTGGTCTACAGTGAGCGCCTCCATCCCAGGGCTCGTAAAAGCTCCCGAGCTCCAGCAACGTGACTGACTCTCACCTCTCCTGCTTAGTAATTAGAGCGCCTCCTGCAGTGCTTAACCCGAGGTATTTGTGTGAGGGGCGACAATGGGCAACTGCAGGACTCTGCCCTATGCACGCGAATCAATACACGTAGGGACACACATGCTAGGGAAGGAAGTGAGTCTGGGGCCCATGAGCTTAGTCTCCACATAACTATTCTCAATCCCCCTTAAGTTAGTATGCAGAGTATACATACATACATACATACACATCTAGGTGTTGAAAATATCGTATTTGGAGTGTCGGTTTTCCAGTTAAATTTTAAGAGTCGTCTCTGGGTCTTTAGGTTTCCTTATAATTTTGAAATATCGTGTTTGGACTGTCGGGTTTCCTTATAATTTTGTCAGAGTTAAAGACCGAAATTTTTCAAAGACCATTTTTGGAGAATATGTTCATAGTAGTTTGTTAACAGTTTCTTATGGGGAAAATTCGAGGGCGAAAAATGACTCGTTCGTTCTAAAAGGTTTCTTATTGAAGAAATTTAAAACTTTTCAGCGTTCTTACTAAGAATAAACTCTACGGACAATTTTTTTAGTTTTGGAAAATCGCTCATTTGGAGTTAAAGAGTTCTTTTGGAAGAAATTCAAACCCAAAATCACTCATACGTTCTTAAAGATTTCTTATGGGAAAATTCAAATTTTTTCAGAGTTCAGTTTTATGAAAATATTATCATCAGAGTTCATATAATCAGAGAACATCAGAGTTCATATAATCATAGGAGTTTATTTACGAGCTTATGACCGAAATTTTGAAAAAAATAAAACATTTTCAGAGAATATTGTCTTAGAAGTTTTGTTAAGGAAAATAGACATCTTAGCCATGACTTTTAGTTTTTATATCCATTTACGGTTATTTCACCTGTAAAAGATCGATTTTCATCAGAGACCATTTAAGACCAAAATGAGACAGAGATTATTTTAGACCCAAATATTATAAGAGTCTGCTTAAAGACCAAAATTTGACAGAGTCCAGTTCATGACCAAAAATGGCCAGAGACCAGTTTAAGCCCAAAATTTAACAGAGTCGACACTCCAAATACGATATTTTCAAATAAAAAATATCCTGCTTAGAGTGTCATCCCTACTACTGAGTACATACATATGTCCATAAGATCATCGTATGACTGAGTGTAACTTCATCAATCTGTAAATTACTATCTTGCGTGGCTTAATCTTCATCAACCTGTCAGTTATTGAGTTCAAGCCACTTCGAGCCTGCCTAGCTGGACCATTATCAAGTTGTTTGATGGAAAAAGAGAATGATGGACGGAGAATGTCATTCCAAGATGTCAAGTGAAAATATGTTGGCCATGTTGTGTATGAGAACATGTTGGCCATGTTGTGTATGAGAACATGTTGGCTATGTTGTGTATGAGAACATGTTGGCTATGTTGTGTATGAGAACATGTTGGCTATGTTGTGTATGAGAACATGTTGGCTATGTTGTGTATGAGAACATGTTGGCCATGTTGTGTATGAGAACATGTTGGCTATGTTGTGTATGAGAACATGTTGGCCATGTTGTGTATGAGAACATGTTGGCTATGTTGTGTATGAGAACATGTTGGCTATGTTGTGTATGAGAACATGTTGGGCCATGTTGTGTATGAGAATATGTTGGCCATGTTGTGTATAAGAACATGTTGGCCATGTTGTGTATAAGAGCATGTTGGCTATGTTGTGTATAAGAACATGTTGGCCATGTTGTGTATAAGAACATGTTGGGCCATGTTGTGTATAAGAGCTTGTTGGCTATGTTGTGTATAAGAGCTTGTTGGCTATGTTGTGTATAAGAACATGTTGGCCATGTTGTGTATAAGAACATGTTGGCCATGTTGTGTATAAGAGCATGTTGGCCATGTTGTGTATAAGAACATGTTGGGCATGTTGTGTATAAGAACATGTTGGCCATGTTGTGTATAAGAACATTTTGGCCATGTTGTGTATAAGAACATGTTGGCCATGTTGTGTATAAGAGCATGTTGGCCATGTTGTGTATAAGAGCATGTTGGCCATGTTGTGTATAAGAGCATGTTGGGCCATGTTGTGTATAAGAGCATGTTGGCCATGTTGTGTATAAGAACCAACTCGACAGAGTAGAGACAGAAATGATTACAGGAAAGATTAAAGGAAACAGAAAATGACACTAATTACAGGATTACAGAAAAAATAAAGAAAAGAATAAAGATGAGATCAAGAATAAAGAGGAGTGTGTGTGTGTGTGTGTGTAGACCAAACACTTCTTGTGTGACCTGCACACACACACACCAGCAGCATCAAGCAACCCGGCCTCTTAAAAATAACGTCACTTTTGGCTGGTATGCGCACTATGGCCAAATTTGGACGTAATTTGAAATGAAATCGGCTCAAGACAGTGATGCACTGTCCCGTTTTCTGTTTGAGTCGTCCGGCCTACTCGGAAAGGTTAGGAGAGGAAACTTTCCATTAACGTTTTTCATAACGTTTTGAAACTTTATGAGAATTTCCTGCCCACCTAACCTATCAGAGGACCCTTAACTTACTGTTGTTGAAAAAAAAAAATCTCAAATTTATTTTCATTTTTTTCCATTTTCAAAATACGTCCATTTTCGGCCATACGGGCAAACGGCCAAAAGCGACGTTATTTTTAAGAAAACAGGTTGGTGAAGCACCAGTGGGACGTTTATGATGTCATGCAGGTCGGCGTTCAATCCCCGACTGTCCACAAGGGGTTGGGTAACCATTCCTTTCCCTCCGTCCAATCCCAAATCCTTATCCTGGTCCTTTCCCAGTGTTATATAGTCGTACTGGCACATGCCTGACACAGATCTGTGAACGTGTCCATTTAGGAACGTCAGGAGGGAATTCGATTCCCATTCAACATTGAAACTGATAAATGGAGCTAGTTAAGAAAGGAGGAAGGGAACAATCAGGGAGAAAGCGCCAAGCCATTACGACTATATAGCACTGGGAAGGGGTCAGGATAATTATTTGGGATGGGACGGAGGGAAGGAATGGTGTCCAACCACTTGTGGACGGTCGGGGATTGAACGCCGACCTGCATGAAGCGAGACCGTCGCTCTACCGTCCACCCCAAGTGGTTGGGTTAAGAAAGGAGAGGAATGGTTGAAAACGACTAGATTCATCATGCTAGAGATTTTAATTATCATGGGAAAGCGCTATTACACCTTACTCTTCGCCTGTTTGCATTTGTCTGCACCTGACCTCCCTAATGGGATAAATCCAATATACACTATACTGTCCCATCACTTGAGAATGAACCATGTAGGTTCGAAACGTTGTGTAAATTGATAATATGAGGCCAAAGAGCATAAGTATCATCAACAGCGAGGCCAGAGAACACAAGTATCATCAACAGCGAGGCCAGAGAACACAAGTATCATCAACAGCGGGGCCAGAGAACATAAGTATCATCAACAGCGAGGCCAGAGAGCATAAGTATCATCAACAGCGAGGCCAGAGAGCATAAGTATCATCAACAGCGAGGCCAGAGAACACAAGTATCATCAACAGCGAGGCCAGAGAACATAAGTATCATCAACAGCGAGGCCAGAGAACACAAGTATCATCAACAGCGAGGCCAGAGAACACAAGTATCATCAACAACGAGGCCAGAGAACACAAGTATCATCAACAGCGAGGCCAGAGAGAGGGAGGATGTTGTTGTTAAAGATTCGTTACCTGAAACAAAAGTTCCAGGTATCACGGGGTATGGTGAGCCCGTAGTGCCACTGAGAGGGAGGAGCAGCGTCAGTACTCAGGGTCATCATAAGGTTGTATAAAGCAACCTTGGTGCCTGTGTTTTTAACATACGAGTTAGATAACAGTAAGATAAAAGAATACAATAACAATCTCATTGTTACTATCGCGTGACTGGTATAGTCTCTTTCCTTGCAGGTCAAGTACTCTATAATGTCAACATTATAAGTTAATTTATCTGCTAGAGGGAGAAATAGAGATTTCTCATGTTTGTATTGCATCTCTCTCCTCTTAGTCATGTTTAACGTCTTGATCATGTCTCCTACACCTTCCAGTAACTTGCCCGAAGCTCTCTTCATGATTAGCGAACTTATACATTATAATGGTGAGCCATGTATGCATACAATATAATACAATAGGTCCAGAGAAGAGAATGTTTGTCCAAGTTGGGACGCCACAGGGCAGCTTCACCTGACTTTGCAGGGTGACTGGTGGGTGCAATGGGCATGTCATAAGGGGTATATGGGATCGGATCCCATGAATGGTGGTACCAGCCCCCCCCTCCCCATGCCCACTACCATGAAGTGGGTGGAAATGAAATGCTTGAGGCAGAGTTCAGCGACTCTATGGACCTGATGAAGTCTGTGAGGTGAAGACGGGTTAAAACTCGTGGTCTGATACCACATTTGCCTTATGGATGTCGAACCTTTTGGGCAAACCCGCGCCTAACCGGTTAACCTATCCAATAACTAATATATAAACATTAATGAAATATTATTATTATTATTATTCAATATCTTCAAGGTTTTAATTAGATCTGCGCAGTCACAATTATTATTCATAGTTATTAAATTGTTGAGACATACTAACAATTTTAAAATAGTTTAAACAGCAATAAAAATAATATATTTAATGTAACAATTATATCATTTTCTTTCTTTTTCACCGTAATCACTGAGAGTGTACCCGTGTGCTGGGACACATCTGGGACGTCTACAATGATCTGGGACATCTACCATGATGATCTGGGACGTCCACCATGATCTGGGACGTCTACCATGATCTGGGACGTCTACCATGATGATCTGGGACGTCCACCATGATCTGGGACGTCTACCATGATCTGGGACGTCCACCATGATGATCTGGGACGTCTGCCATGATCTGGGACGTCCACCATGATCTGGGACGTCTACCATGATGATCTGGGACGTCTACCATGATGATCTGGGACGTCTACCATGATCTGGGACGTCTACCATGATCTGGGACGTCTACCATGATGATCTGAGACGTCTATCATGATCTGGGACGTCTACCATGATCTGGGACGTCCACCATGATGATCTGGGACGTCTACCATGATCTGAGACGTCCATCATGATGATCTGGGACGTCTACCATGATGATCTGGGACGTCTACCATGATCTGGGACGTCTATTATGATCTGGGACGTCCACCATGATGATCTGGGACGTCTACCATGATCTGGGACGTTCACCATGATGATCTGGGACGTCCACCATGATGATCTGGGACGTCCACCATGATGATCTGGGACGTCCACCATGATGATCTGGGACGTCCACCATGATGATCTGGGACGTCTACCATGATGATCTGGGACGTCTACCATGATGATCTGGGACGTCTACCATGATGATCTGGGACGTCAACCATTATGATCTGGGACGTCTACCATGATGATCTGGGACGTCTACCATGATCTGGGACGTCTACTATGATGATCTGGGACGTCTACCATGATGATCTGGGACGTCTACCATGATGATCTGGGACGTCTACCATGATGATTTGGGACGTCTACCATGATGATCTGGGACGTCTACCATGATCTGGGACGTCTACCATGATGATCTGGGACGTCTACCATGATGATCTGGGACGTCTACCATGATCTGGGACGTCTACCATGATGATCTGGGACGTCTACCATGATGATCTGGGACGTCTACCATGATGATCTGGGACGTCTACCATGATCTGGGACGTCTACCATGATGATCTGGGACGTCTACCATGATCTGGGACGTCTACCATGATGATCTGGGACGTCTACCATGATCTGGTACGTCTACCATGATGATTTGGGACGTCTACCATGATCTGGGACGTCTACCATGATCTGGGACTTCCACCATGATGATCTGGGACGTCTACCATGATCTGGGACGTCCACCATGATGATCTGGGACGTCTACTATGATGATATGGGACGTCTACCATGATCTGGGACGTCTACCATGATCTGGGACGTCTACCATGATGATCTGGGACGTCTACCATGATGATCTGGGACGTCTACCATGATCTGGGACGTCTACCATGATTATCTGGGACGTCTAACATGATCTGGGACGTCTACCATGATCTGAGACGTCCACCATGATGATCTGGGACGTCTACCATGATCTGGGACGTCTACCATCATGATCTGGGACGTCTACCATGATCTGGGACGTCTACCATGATCTGGGACGTCTACCATGATCTGGGACGTCCACCATGATCTGGGACACCTACCACCATCATCTGAGACACCCAAGATCCCGTTCATACCACTGTTCCAATAAGGGACATCGCGGGATCGAGAAAAGAAACGCTTTGGGAAATAAACCCCATTATCATATTTGCCAATTTTGAACACTTATGCATTGATGTTGTGTTAGTTTTTGGCTTTAAATTCCTACTAATCTTAATCCCAAGATCTTTTTCACATTCAGATTTCCCAATTTGAATTCCATTCATCTGATATCTTTTCCTCCAGTGCGACAAGGTTCAGTTCCCCAATTACTTGTTTGTTTTATTATTAATATTTTCTACCACAGACGTGGCCAGACATTCACAATGCTAACCAGCACATATACATTTTCTTCTGTCCTCCATGGACAAGGTGAGAGCTCTGGTATACATGCAGATCAGTGATTTATTGAACAATCAATCGAAGGTGATTGTAGTGCTTGTCAAATACTAATCTAACCTACAAACGTAAATACACAGATTTACGTCTGTCCGACATAAACAGTGTTCGAAGCGTCTTTTTACATAGTGTCATTAATGTGCGTTTACAAAGGTGAAATGCAATTCTGACCAGCTTCCACATACCCTGTATCCAAATACACGCACACACATATACATATATAGACATATACCTACACATAAACAAATCCACAAGGGCCGTGATGAGGATTCGAACTTACGCCTGGGATGATCCCAGACGCTGCCTTAGTCGATTGCGTCACGACATGGTAAAAGAATTGCAACCGGAAGTTCTACTGACCTTTCTCGGGTCAATTGAACTTCCTACACATATCTATTACCTACTACCAATATATCATCAAGCTCAGGTTATAGGTACAAGCATTGTATAACAGATGTATTACATATTGTATAGGTACAATTCATTGTATAACTGATGTATTACATAGTCAATCTTGGATACAAGTCCAATATATCATCAAGTGTTCCAGTACTCATATAGTAATTACAGAGTTCAGCATACCTCAGCCCAGGAGGGCGAAAGTCAGCCAGTATGGGACATTCTACAATATAATGTTCAAGAGAGTGCATGCTTTCTCTTTCACAAAGTTGACACATTGTGTATTCCGACACTTTCACAAAGTTGACACATTGTGTATTCCGACACTTTCACAAAGTTGACACATGGTGTATTCCGACACTTGGGTTAAAGAAAGCTGCCAGATACGTCTGTATCCCAGGCGCATTCTGGCCACTATAACATCACATTGCCGGGTTCTTGTTCTATTAGTCCCATATGTGAATGTCTCCTCACGATATCTATCATAATATTAAAAACTACAACTTTCAGGTCTTTGTGAATTTGTTAGGTCTGTGAGATCTTCATTAGATGTTTGTTTAAGTATTCTCTTTGTCACTGCTAATGAAACACTCATATCAATTCCTACCACTGGTTTTCTACAGGCTGTCTTTGCAAGCATATTAACAGTGTCATGCCTCGAGATGCCAACATGTGATGGTATCAATAGGAATTTCATTTAAATCTGTTTCTTTAGCAGCTAAAACATTCATTCGAATATCACTGACTATTTTCTGGGTGTCACTACTATGAGCGTTCAATGCCAGGAGTGCACTCTGCGAGTCACAGTATATAAGTCCACTGCCTTTGTCCTTTAAAAATTCCGTAGCAAGGTATATGCCTGCAAGTTCGGTTTGAGTTGTACTTGCCCAGTCATTGACGCGCTTCATTGCTGTATGTACGAGAGAAGATTGTTCAAATATATTACATGCACATCCGGTACATCGTCCACCTTCTTCTACAGAGCCGTCGGTATAGCACTGATACACATCGTTACCCATACTCTGAGTACTTTCAGTGATGCTGCACAGTGTTAACTGTTTTAATATTGTAGCATGTAGTTAACAGTTACGTTATTACTTGTGCTCTGGCCTCATCAACTTGGAATGGACGGTAGAGCTACGCTCAGGCTTCATACAGGTCGGCGTTCAATCCCCGACCGTCCACAAGTGGCTGGGCATTTTTCTTCCCCATCCCATCCCAAATCCTTATCCTGACCCCTCCCAGTGCTATATAGTTGTAATGGCTTGGCGCTTTCCCCTGATAAATCCCTCCCCTTCTCTCAGTCTTTCCTCATAGCTTAAGCACTTCAACTCCGGAACGAGTCTTTTTGCATGTATATATATATATATATATATATATATATATATATATATATATATATATATAATATATATAATATAGTATATATATATATTATATAATATATATATATATATATATATATATATATATATATAATTTATATATATATATATATATATATATATATATATATATATATATATATATATATATATATATATATATATGGACATTTTCAAATTCCTCCTTGTCCTTTTTCAGGTAGGCTTCCAAGCTGGGGATGCATATTCAAGAGTGGGTCTCACCTTCGTTGTATATAGAGCCTGGAAAACCCCTTTGTCCAATTTCCTGAAGATGTTGGTAAGTATTCCACATGCAGCTGTTGTTATTCTGCTGATATGGGCTTCTGGCCTCAGATTTGGGTTATGTCACTCCCAGGAGCAAGATTCACGAAGCAGTTACGCATGTACTTACGAACCTGTTCATCTTTTATCAATCTTTGGCCGCTTTGTTTACAATTATTCAACAGTTAATGAGCTCCCGAAGCACCAGGAGGCTGTTTATAACAATAGCAACAGTTGTATTGGCAAGTTTTCATGATTGTAAACTGTTTAACAAATGTAACCAAAGCCGACAAAGATTGAGGAAAGATGTACACGTTCGTAAATACTTGCGTAACAGCTTCGTGAATTTGGCCTCAGTTTTTCTCCTTTTCTGATTGAAGAAGCTGTGTTCTCTTCTTCCTAACTGCCTTAGTGGCCTTCACACTCCTGGTCCATCCTCATAATTGCATTTGGCTGGGTTAATATCTAGTAGTCATTTTTTAGACTGCTTCGTGGAGTATGTCCAAGTATGTGTATGTGTATGTTTGTGTGTGTGTGTGTTGGTGTGTGTGTTTGTGTGTGTGTGTGTTTGTGTGTGTGTGAGGCCATATCTCTCCTTCAATACACCTGTTTACTCCTTATCTCTCCCTCCTGCCTTCCTCCTTATCTTCCCTCCCCCCTATCCCCCCCCCCCACCACCATACTCTCCTTCCATACCTCCCTCTCTCCCTCCAATCCCCACTCCCCGCCCCTATCCTCCGTCTTATCTGCCTTACCCCTTATCTTCCATCTATCTTCCAATCAATTTCAATCAAAAAAATTCTTAAGCCATTAAAATCAGCTTTTCCAAAATCTGGCATTTTAACAGAATTATCGCCTACAAATCTATACCATTATAGGCTAAATGTGATTTCATCACATTTCGATGATTAAATCACTGTTCCCTAGCTCACTCCCTAATTCGATGTCATTAATTTGTGTTTCCCTGTTAGTTAACACTTAATGTAAAATATTATTTTCCCGCGTTGGTTCATTAATGTGTTGCTTAAGAAAGCAATCGTCAGTTAATTCTATAAATTCTTCTGCTTCGTTATTCCCTGTTCTGTTAATTCAGGTTACTCCACTAAAATTAAAGTCACCCATGACGCAAATACTGTTTGACCTAGATGCTCTAGATAGATGCTCATCCCATAGATGCTTTGTTTCCATTCTGCCTAAGTTTGGTGGCCTGTATATAACTCCTATTATAAGATTCTAGTTTTCCGTTTAATTCTAGCCAAATAGTTTCTGTGTGTGGCTCAGTTTTGATTCTCTCTTTGAGACTACATTTCAACTTTTCCCTAACATATATGGCTACTCCACCTCCTCGTTTAATATATCTATCTGTGTGAAATAGTTTAAATTCATTTATTTGATATTCAGTTAATAGTTCTCTGTTTTCTACATTCATCCACGTTTCGGTAAGTGCAATAATATCTATTGTTTCTGTGCAGACAAGAGCATTTAATTCGTTTATTTTGAGGCCCTTCTCTTTCCCTGATCATTTTGCCAATTACTTTCTCCCACAAACACATACATTTGTTACCTCCTTTCTCCATATAAATTCCCATACCACTATCTACTAACAGTTTAAACCCAAACAAACACCTCCAACCACTGGTTCCAACGAGTTCGCAACAGCAACAACCCCAGCCCTCGATAGATGCACCCCATCACGAGCATACATTTCATTTCTTCCATAGAAGTGTTCCCAGTTATCAATGAATATTACATTTGATTTGCAATATTTTTCCAGTCGGAAATTGACACCAAGTGTCCTCGACAACCATTCATTTCCAACTCCCTTTCTTGGAAGAATGCCACATATGATCGGGATTCCTCCCTTGCTCCTAACTAATTCTATGACTGTCTTAAGCCTCTGTATCAGTGCCTCACTCCTAACTCGTCCAACATCATAACCACCTGCACTGATACAAATAATGGATTTGATCCCATTTCTAGCCATAATATCATTCATGTTGTTACCAGTATCATCAATTCCAGCTTCCGGATAACAAACCCTTAACCTGTTCCACTTATCTCTAGCACAAAAAGTTCTATCCAAATACCTCACCTGGGATTCTCCAACAACCAAAATTCGCTTAGCTACTTCCTTTACTTTGTGAGCACCTTGAGGGACCTGCGCTCCCTTCGTCGCCTTTCCTTTCGAGCGAACGAGTGCTGTCTCCCTACAGCACTTGTCCTCCAACACGGCGAATGAGTTGGAAGTTTTCAGGACATCTGTAGACGGCCTTCCCAGAGTCTTCTTAAGTCCCCTGTCCTTCACGACATTCCAAGGCGAGAACTTTTTAATACTGGTCTCCTCCTTTGTTTCTACTTGTCGTTGTTTCAGCTGTCGTAGCTGCTCCCGTAGGGAATCCAACTCAGTCCTCAGAGCACCGCATAGATTCATATCAGTTCCTTTACTACACGTGCCATTATTACTGCGATACCACAATCGGAGCTCCGATAGCAATTGGAGAAAAAGCTTAAAGTATAGAATGGAGATTTTCGAGGATATATTAAGAGCGTAGGGGAGTTGGGGAATGGGCGAGATGCGGGGGAGTTGAGGAAGGTAAAGGTGTGGGGAGTTAGGAGAGGTAAGGGAGGGGAAGGAGGAGGGGGAGGGAAGAGGGAGATAAAAGAGAGAACAGGGGTAGGGTTGGGGAATAGAGGGAGAGAGGAAATTGAAATTGAAATTGAAATAAGTTTATTGAGGTAAAATACACACAAAGGGATGAGGTAGCTCAAGCTATTCTCACCCCGTTCAGTACATCGTGTTCATACATATACAGACACACATCACAAACAATAAACATATTACCAACATTATGAGAGATAAACATATACATTTCCTCCTTTACACAAGTAGTATGGTATCAGACGTACACAAATACTTTTATGACCTAGGTATACTGTATAGACAATTTGCAAGAGACATGCAGATAATTCAACAAAAGATTACAGTCTTGGTGCAAAATTCATATATCTCTCAAGAATATCATCAACCTTTCCGTTGCGGGAGAGAGGGAGGTGTTGAGGGGGTAGTGGAGGGGGGGGTTGTGGGGGAAGATAAGGAGGCAGGCAGGCAGGCAGGCAGGCAGGAGGGAGAGATAAGATGTATTATGACCGTGTCATTATTACCCCTTTACTGATTATTTACTTATCTGAGTAAACAAAAGTATTGAAGGAGAGAATATGATTACTTTGATAAGATAGAGTAAGGGATGAGAACTACTTACTTCTTCTGGAATAATTCAGTTTGATGAACATTGAACTATAGACAGGACAAGATGACAGGTGTTGGTGCTCGGTATTTGCTTTGATTTAAGTTACTGTTTAAGAACTATAGCGATCTTAAATTTAAGGGTGATTGGACCGATAGTAACAAAGTTGTACGAATGAACTAAGGTGGGGGACAGGAGCTAGAGTTTGTTAATTATTTTCTTTACTTACTCAGAAGTATGTTTGCTTTTGGCCTGATACTACAGAAGTGTACAAATGAACTAAGGTGGAGGACGGGAGCTGAAACTCAGTATTTATTTTGAATTATTTTACAGAGTCTAAAATATAGCAGAATTAAATTTCAGGGAGATTGGACCGATAGTTAAGAGATTACATGGGTAAAGTAAGACTGGGGACAAGAGCTGAAACTCGGTATTTGCTTTGATTTATTTTATAACGTCTGAAATACAGAGGTCTTAAATCTCGAGGGAAATTGACTGGATACTAACGAAGTTACATAAGTAAAGTAAGGCAGGGACAGGAGCTGGAGCTCAGTAACTGACTTGATCTTATTTACTACGTCTGAAATATAGTGAGTATATACTTTAGGGGAATTGATTAGGTATTAACGAAGATACAAGAGGGGTTTAAGGTGGGGGACAGGAGCAAGAACTTGGTTTCTGACTTGATCTGATTTACTGAGTCTCAAATATAGGGGGTTTAAATCTCAGGGAGATTGAACTGTTAGTATTGAATCTACGATAGGGGACTAAGGTGGGGGACAAGAACTAGAACTCGGTAACTGATTTGATCTTATTTACTACGTTTGAAATATGACTGTTTTAAATTGGGCTATTAGTAGCAAAATTACACTCATAAACATATAGAGCCGGGTCCAAGAGCTAATATCTAATGAACTTTTAAAGAATATCTGTTAAAGTTGGTTGAGTTTAATTATATCCATATGAACTCTTTTAAAAACGCAGGTGTAAATAAAACTCTGAAATATTTCAGTCTTAAACTGGTCTCTGACACATTTCGGTCTTAAACTGATCTGTTAGGATTAGGTATTTTGTAGGATTAAGTACTACAGAGGTTAGGAGTAGCATGTTTTTTATGTTAAATATGGTTGGAATGATAATTTATTATACAGGTAATACAGTTACATATATGATTTTATACAAAAAATGAACATTAAGAGGACACAAGAATAGTTCGCTTCCTAGAGGCTGTAGATTTCCTCGAACCCCTCCGACGTTGGGCAGGAACCGAGGATGCAGCGGGCATTCCCCCTCTGGATCGCGACACTGAGGCGCTGAAAGAGAAAACTTGCCGCTCTAGGGTCTCTTGTGGTGTCAATGAGCTTGGAACCAAGATCCTTAAGAAACCTTCTTGCACTCTCTCCCCATGGGCCTAGGGTCTCAGACCCTATTGGATCGAAGTTGTACTGATGANGGACCAAACCAGACATTAGAAAACGTACGATGGAGGACGTTTCGATCCGTCCTTGGACCAATATTAAGTCGACTGTTTATCAGTGAATTTTAGAGGTCGTTGATAAGATGCTTGACGAAAACACAGCTGGTGTTCCTTGCTGGATGGGTGATATTCTTTATGTAAGAGGATAGTATCATTTGTGAAATGTTTTAATTACAGCTGTGGACATGATGAATGGTAGACGTTCAGTGAAGTCTCATTACCGTGATATACATGATGAATGGTAGACGTTCAGTGAAGTCCCATTACCGTGATATACATGATGAATGGTAGACGTTCAGTGAAGTCCCATTACCGTGATATACATGATGAATGGTAGACGTTCAGGGAAGTCCCATTACCGTGATATACATGATGAATGGTAGACGTTCAGGGAAGTCCCATTACCGTGATATACATGATGAATGGTAGACGTTCAGGAAGTCCATTACCGTGATATCATGATGAATGGTAGGAGTTCAGGGAAGTCCTATTACCTGATATACATGATGAATGGTAGGAGTTCAGGGAAGTCCCATACCGTGATATACATGATGAATGGTTTGGAGTTCAGTGAAGTCCCATTACCGTGATTATCATGAACAAACCAACATAATCAATGAACAATATTGGGATTTACGCCACATCAGGTTCCGGTTGGGATTTGTTCACTAGCTAGACAGCCTTAACTAGGACGCTAGCCTCCCAGATGCCTCTTGAACATTCTATGAACAATTAATCTTACCATGGTCAGCATTTCGCCATAGTCACAGCCCTCTGAGACATTATCGTCACCAACTTGACCTTCAACCAGGCATCAAGATGACCTCGCTCATCCTTGATGTCTGACCTTCGTGGCTCTGACAGCAGAAATTGACTGATTGAGAAAATAATGAGAAAAGATTGAGAAAAAGTTATGGAGAATGTAATGTTGTGCAGAAGCTTTCTGCAATGTTGCGCTGCAATGTTGCAATGGTATGTTTCACTGGCATCTCACTGCCTCAGTCATTGTAGTTTAAGATCTAGATGAAACGAGTCCAAGTTGTTAAAAAGCGAAGTGATGAGTTGTGATGCCTTGACTCATGTGATGAGTAGTGGTGCCTTGACTCATGTGATGAGTAGTGATGCCTTGACTCATGTGAGAGTAGTGATGCCTTGACTCATGTGATGAGTTGTGATGCCTTGACTGATGTGATGATTAGTGATGCCTGGACTCATGTGATGAGTAGTGATGCCTGACTCATGTGATGAGTAGTGATGCCTTGACTCATGTGATGAGTTGTGTGATGCCTTGACTCATGTGATGAGTAGTTAGTGATGCCTTGACTCATGTGATGAGTAGTGATGCCTTGACTCATGTGATGAGTAGTGATGCCTTGACTCATGTGATGAGTTGTGATGCCTTGACTCATGTGATGAGTAGTGGTCCTTGACTCATGTGATGAGTAGTGATGCCTTGACTCATGTGATGAGTAGTGATGCCTTGACTCGTGTGATGAGTAGTGATGCCTTGACTCATGTGATGAGTAGTGATGCCTGACTCATGTGATGAGTTGTGATGCCTTGACTCATGTGATGTCAAGGCATGTTATAACAACATGGGAGATGTCAGACATGCCTAATAGGAGTCTCAAGCATCTAAACCCTTTCTAGTTGCCTTGGTTTCCATATAGCCAGGATGCAGGCGGGGGGCCCTCTTCTTGAGGTTATCTTGAGATGATTTCGGGGCTTAGCGTCCCCGCGGCCCGGTCCTCGACCAGGCCTCCATTTTGTTACACATCCCCAGGGAGCAGCCCGTAGCAGCTGTCTAACTCCAGGTACCTATTTACTGCTAGGTGAACAGGGCGGCATCAGGGTGAAAGAAATGCTGCCCATTTGTTTTCGCCTCCGCCGGGGATCGAACCCGGAACCTTAGGATTACGAATCCCTAGCGCTGTCCACTCAGCCGTCAGGCCCCACATAGACATAGTCTACAGTAAACCACACACATATGTGGTCTACAGTGAGCGCCTCCATCCCAGGGCTCGTAAAAGCTCCCGAGCTCCAGCAACGTGACTGACTCTCACCTCTCCTGCTAGTAATTAGAGCGCCTCCTGCAGTGCTTAACCCGAGGTATTTGTGGGAGGGGCGACAATGGGAAACTGCAGGACTCTGCCCTATGCACGCGAATCAATACACGTAGGGACACACATGCTAGGGAAGGAAGTGAGTCTGGGGCCCATGAGCTTAGTCTCCACATAACTATCTCAATCCCCTTAAGTTAGTATGCAGAGTAACATACATACATACATACATACATACATACATACATACATACATACATACATACATACATACATACATACATACATACATACATACATACACATCTAGGTGTTAAAAATATCGTATTGGAGTGTCGGTTTTCCAGTTAAATTTTAAGAGTCGTCTCTGGGTCTTGAGGTTTCCTTATAATTTTGTCAGAGTTAAAGATCGAAATTTTTCAAAGACCATTTTTGGAGAATATGTTCATAGAAGTTTGTAAACAGTTTCTTATGGGAAAATTCGAGGGCGAAAAATGGCTCGTTCGTTCTTAAAGGTTTCTTATGGAAGAAATTTAAAACTTTTCAGTGTTCTTACTGAGAATAAACTCTACGGACAATTTTTTTTAGTTTTGGAAAATCGCTCATTTGGAGTTAAAGAGTTCTTATGGAGGAAATTCAAACCCAAAATCACTCATACGTTCTTAAAGATTTCTTATGGGAAAAATTCAAATTTTTTCAGAGTTCAGTTTTATGAAAATATTATCATCAGAGCTCATATAATCAGAGAACATCAGAGTTCATATAATCATAGGAGTTTATTTATGAGCTTATGACCGAAATTTTGAAAAAAATAAAACATTTTCAGAGAATATTGTCTTAGAAGTTTTGTTAAGGAAAATAGACATCTTAGCCATGACTTTTAGTTTTTATATCCATTTACGGTTATTTCACCTGTAAAAGATCGATTTTCATCAGAGACCATTTGAAGACCGATTTTCTTCAGAGTTCATTTAAAACCAAAAATATGACAGAGACCATTTGAAGACCGAAATTTACCGAAATTTGACAGATTATTTTAGACCCAAATATGACAGAGACCATTTGTAGACTGAAATTTGTCAGAGACCACTTTGAGACCAAAATTCGTCAGAGACCATTTAAGACCAAAATGAGACAGAGATTATTTTAGACCCAAATATTATAAGAGTCTGCTTAAAGACCAAAATTTGACAGAGTCCAGTTCATGACCAAAAATGGCCAGAGACCAGTTTAAGCCCAAAATTTAACAGAGATGACACTCCAAATACGATATTTTCAAATAAAAAATATCCTGCTTAGAGTGTCATCCCTACTACTGTGTACATACATATGTCCATAAGATCATCGTATGACTGAGTGTAACTTCATCAATCTGTAAATTACTATCTTGCGTGGCTTAATCTTCATCAACCTGTCAGTTATTGAGTTCAAGCCACTTCGAGCCTGCCTAGCTGGACCATTATCAAGTTGTTTGATGGAAAAAGAGAATGGTGGACGGAGAATGTCATTCCAAGATGTCAAGTGAAAATATGTTGGCCATGTTGTGTATGAGAATATGTTGGCCATGTTGTGTATAAGAACATGTTGGGCCATGTTGTGTATAAGAACATGTTGGGCCATGTTGTGTATAAGAACATGTTGGCCATGTTGTGTATAAGAACATGTTGGCCATGTTGTGTATGAGAACATGTTGGGCCATGTTGTGTATAAGAACATGTTGGGCCATGTTGTGTATAAGAGCATGTTGGGCCATGTTGTGTATAAGAACATGTTGGGCCATGTTGTGTATAAGAGCATGTTGGCCATGTTGTGTATAAGAACATGTTGGCCATGTTGTGTATAAGAGCATGTTGGGCCATGTTGTGTATAAGAACATGTTGGGCCATGTTGTGTATGAGAATATGTTGGCCATGTTGTGTATAAGAACATGTTGGCCATGTTGTGTATAAGAACATGTTGGGCCATGTTGTGTATAAGAACATGTTGGCCATGTTGTGTATAAGAACATGTTGGGCCATGTTGTGTATAAGAACATGTTGGGCCATGTTGTGTATAAGAACATGTTGGCCATGTTGTGTATAAGAACATGTTGGCCATGTTGTGTATAAGAACCAACTCGACAGAGTAGAGACAGAAATGATTACAGGAAAGATTAAAGGAAACAGAAAATGACACTAATTACAGGATTACAGAAAAAATAAAGAAAAGAATAAAGATGAGATCAAGAATAAAGAGGAGTGTGTGTGTGTGTAGACCAAACACTTCTTGTGTGACCTGCACACACACACACCAGCAGCATCAAGCAACCCGGCCTCTTAAAATAACGTCACTTTTGGCTGGTATGCGCACTATGGCCAAATTTGGACGTAATTTGAAATGAAATCGGCTCAAGACAGTGATGCACTGTCCCGTTTTCTGTTTGAGTCGTCCGGCCTACTCGGAAAGGTTAGGAGAGGAAACTTTCAATTAACGTTTTTCATAACGTTTTGAAACTTTATGAGAATTTCCTGCCCACCTAATCTATCAGAGGACCCTTAACTTACTGTTGTTGAAAAAAAATCTCAAATTTATTTTAATTTTTTTTTCCATTTTCAAATTACGTCCATTTTCGGCCATACGGGCAAACGGCCAAAAGCGACGTTATTTTTAAGAAAACAGGTTGGTGAAGCACCAGTGGGACGTTTATGATGTCATGCAGGTCGGCGTTCAATCCCCGACTGTCCACAAGGTGTTGGGCATCATTCCTTTCCCTCCGTCCAATCCCAAATCCTTATCCTGGTCCTTTCCCAGTGTTATATAGTCGTACTGGCACATGCCTGACACAGATCTGTGAACGTGTCCATTTAGGAACGTCAGGAGGGAATTCGATTCCCATTCAACTTTGAAACTGATAAATGGAGCTAGTTAAGAAAGGAGGAAGGGAACAATCAGGGAGAAAGCGCCAAGCCATTACGACTATATAGCACTGGGAAGGGGTCAGGATAATTATTTGGGATGGGATGGAGGGAAGGAATGGTGCCCAACCACTTGTGGACGGTCGGGGATTGAACGCCGACCTGCATGAAGCGAGACCGTCGCTCTACCGTCCACCCCAAGTGGTTGGGTTAAGAAAGGAGAGGAATGGTTGAAAACGACTAGATTCATCATGCTAGAGATTTTAATTATCAGGGGAAAGCGCTTTGCACCTTACTCTTCGCCTATTTGCATTTGTCTGCACCTGACCTCCCTAATGGGATAAATCCAATATGCACTATACTGTCCCATCACTTGAGAATGAACCATGTAGGTTCGAAACGTTGTGTAAATTGATAATATGAGGCCAGAGAACATAAGTATCATCAACAGCGGGGCCAGAGAACACAAGTATCATCAACAGCGGGGCCAGAGAACATAAGTATCATCAACAGCGAGGCCAGAGAACACAAGTATCATCAACAGCGGGGCCAGAGAACATAAGTATCATCAACAGCGAGGCCAGAGAACACAAGTATCATCAACAGCGAGGCCAGAGAACACAAGTATCATCAACAGCGAGGCCAGAGAACACAAGTATCATCAACAGCGAGGCCAGAGAACATAAGTATTATCAACAGCGAGGCCAGAGAACACAAGTATAATCAACAGCGAGGCCAGAGAACACAAGTATAATCAACAGCGAGGCCAGAGAACACAAGTATCATCAACAGCGAGGCCAGAGAACACAAGTATAATCAACAGCGAGGCCAGAGAACACAAGTATCATCAACAGCGGGGCCAGAGAACACAAGTATCATCAACAGCGAGGCCAGAGAACACAAGTATCATCAACAGCGAGGCCAGAGAACATAAGTATCATCAACAGCGAGGCCAGAGAACACAAGTATCATCAACAGCGAGGCCAGAGAACATAAGTATTATCAACAGCGAGGCCAGAGAACACAAGTATCATCAACAGCGAGGCCAGAGAACATAAGTATCATCAACAGCGAGGCCAGAGAACACAAGTATCATCAACAGCGAGGCCAGAGAACATAAGTATTATCAACAGCGAGGCCAGAGAACACAAGTATCATCAACAGCGAGGCCAGAGAACACAAGTATCATCAACAGCGGGGCCAGAGAACACAAGTATCATCAACAGCGAGGCCAGAGAACACAAGTATCATCAACAGCGGGGCCAGAGAGAGGGAGGATGTTGTTGTTAAAGATTCGTTACCTGAAACAAAAAGTTCCAGGTATCACGGGGTATGGTGAGCCCGTAGTGCCTCTGAGAGGGAGGAGCAGCGTCAGTACTCAGGGTCATCATAAGGTTGTATAAAGCAACCTTGGTGCCTGTGTTTTTAACATACGAGTTAGATAACAGTAAGATAAAAGAATACAATAACAATCTCATTGTTACTATCGCGTGACTTGGTATAGAGTATCTTTCCTTGCAGGTCAAGTACTCTATAATGTCAACATTATAAGTTAATTTATCTGCTAGAGGGAGAAATAGAGATTTCTCATGTTTGTATTGCATCTCTCTCCTCTTAGTCATATTTAACGTCTTGATCATGTCTCCTACACCTTCCAGTAACTTGCCCGAAGCTCTCTTCATGATTAGCGAACTTATACATTATAATGGTGAGCCGTGTATGCATACAATATAATACAATAGGTCTAGAGAAGAGAATGTTTGTCCAAATTGGGAGGCCACAGGGCAGCTTCACCTGACTTTACAGGGTGACTGGTGGGTGCAATGGGCATGTCATAAGGGGTATATGGGATCGGATCCCATGAATGGTGGTACCAGCCCCCCCCTCCCCATGCCCACTACCATGAAGTGGGTGGAAATGAAATGCTTGAGGCAGAGTTCAGCGACTCTATGGACCTGATGAAGTCTGTGAGGTGAAGACGGGTTAAAACTCGTGGTCTGATACCACATTTGCCTTATGGATGTCGAACCTTTTGGGCAAACCCGCGCCTAACCGGTTAACCTATCCAATAACTAATATATAAACATTAATGAAATATTATTATTATTATTATTCAATATCTTCAAGGTTTTAATTAGATCTGCGCAGTCACAATTATTATTCATAGTTATTAAATTGTTGAGACATACTAACAATTTTAAAATAGTTTAAACAGCAATAAAAATAATATATTTAATGTAACAATTATATCATTTTCTTTCTTTTTCACCGTAATTCACTGAGAGTGTACCCGTGTGCTGGGACACATCTGGGACGTCTACAATGATCTGGGACATCTACCATGATGATCTGGGACGTCCACCATGATCTGGGACGTCTACCATGATCTGGGACGTCTACCATGATGATCTGGGACGTCCACCATGATCTGGGACGTCTACCATGATCTGGGACGTCCACCATGATGATCTGGGACGTCTGCCATGATCTGGGACGTCCACCATGATCTGGGACGTCTACCATGATGATCTGGGACGTCTACCATGATGATCTGGGACGTCTACCATGATCTGGGACGTCTACCATGATCTGGGACGTCTACCATGATGATCTGAGACGTCTATCATGATCTGGGACGTCTACCATGATCTGGGACGTCCACCATGATGATCTGGGACGTCTACCATGATCTGAGACGTCCATCATGATGATCTGGGACGTCTACCATGATGATCTGGGACGTCTACCATGATCTGGGACGTCTATTATGATCTGGGACGTCCACCATGATGATCTGGGACGTCTACCATGATCTGGGACGTTCACCATGATGATCTGGGACGTCCACCATGATGATCTGGGACGTCCACCATGATGATCTGGGACGTCCACCATGATGATCTGGGACGTCCACCATGATGATCTGGGACGTCTACCATGATGATCTGGGACGTCTACCATGATGATCTGGGACGTCTACCATGATGATCTGGGACGTCAACCATTATGATCTGGGACGTCTACCATGATGATCTGGGACGTCTACCATGATCTGGGACGTCTACTATGATGATCTGGGACGTCTACCATGATGATCTGGGACGTCTACCATGATGATCTGGGACGTCTACCATGATGATTTGGGACGTCTACCATGATGATCTGGGACGTCTACCATGATCTGGGACGTCTACCATGATGATCTGGGACGTCTACCATGATGATCTGGGACGTCTACCATGATCTGGGACGTCTACCATGATGATCTGGGACGTCTACCATGATGATCTGGGACGTCTACCATGATGATCTGGGACGTCTACCATGATCTGGGACGTCTACCATGATGATCTGGGACGTCTACCATGATCTGGGACGTCTACCATGATGATCTGGGACGTCTACCATGATCTGGTACGTCTACCATGATGATTTGGGACGTCTACCATGATCTGGGACGTCTACCATGATCTGGGACTTCCACCATGATGATCTGGGACGTCTACCATGATCTGGGACGTCCACCATGATGATCTGGGACGTCTACTATGATGATATGGGACGTCTACCATGATCTGGGACGTCTACCATGATCTGGGACGTCTACCATGATGATCTGGGACGTCTACCATGATGATCTGGGACGTCTACCATGATCTGGGACGTCTACCATGATTATCTGGGACGTCTAACATGATCTGGGACGTCTACCATGATCTGAGACGTCCACCATGATGATCTGGGACGTCTACCATGATCTGGGACGTCTACCATCATGATCTGGGACGTCTACCATGATCTGGGACGTCTACCATGATCTGGGACGTCTACCATGATCTGGGACGTCCACCATGATCTGGGACACCTACCACCATCATCTGAGACACCCAAGATCCCGTTCATACCACTGTTCCAATAAGGGACATCGCGGGATCGAGAAAAGAAACGCTTTGGGAAATAAACCCCATTATCATATTTGCCAATTTTGAACACTTATGCATTGATGTTGTGTTAGTTT
Source organism: Procambarus virginalis (assembly GCA_020271785.1). Taxonomy (NCBI): domain Eukaryota; kingdom Metazoa; phylum Arthropoda; class Malacostraca; order Decapoda; family Cambaridae; genus Procambarus; species Procambarus virginalis. The sequence goes on from WNGS01007021.1 coordinate 73,337, forward strand.
TTGGCTTTAAATTCCTACTAATCTTAATCCCAAGATCTTTTTCACATTCAGATTTCCCAATTTGAATTCCATTCATCTGATATCTTTTCCTCCAGTGCGACAAGGTTCAGTTCCCCAATTACTTGTTTGTTTTATTATTAATTTTCTACCACAGACGTGGCCAGACATTCACAATGCTAACCAGCACATATACATTTTCTTCTGTCCTCCATGGACAAGGTGAGAGCTCTGGTATACATGCAGATCAGTGATTTATTGAACAATCAATCGAAGGTGATTGTAGTGCTTGTCAAATACTAATCTAACCTACAAACGTAAATACACAGATTTACGTCTGTCCGACATAAACAGTGTTCGAAGCGTCTTTTACATAGTGTCATTAATGTGCGTTTACAAAGGTGAAATGCAATTCTGACCAGCTTCCACATACCCTGTATCCAAATACACGCACACACATATACATATATAGACATATACCTACACATAAACAAATCCACAAGGGCCGTGATGAGGATTCGAACTTACGCCTGGGATGATCCCAGACGCTGCCTTAGTCGATTGCGTCACGACATGGTAAAAGAATTGCAACCGGAAGTTCTACTGACCTTTCTCGGGTCAATTGAACTTCCTACACATATCTATTACCTACTACCAATATATCATCAAGCTCAGGTTATAGGTACAAGCATTGTATAACAGATGTATTACATATTGTATAGGTACAATTCATTGTATAACTGATGTATTACATAGTCAATCTTGGATACAAGTCCAATATATCATCAAGTGTTCCAGTACTCATATAGTAATTACAGAGTTCAGCATACCTCAGCCCAGGAGGGCGAAAGTCAGCCAGTATGGGACATTCTACAATATAATGTTCAAGAGAGTGCATGCTTTCTCTTTCACAAAGTTGACACATTGTGTATTCCGACACTTTCACAAAGTTGACACATTGTGTATTCCGACACTTTCACAAAGTTGACACATGGTGTATTCCGACACTTGGGTTTAAAGAAAGCTGCCAGATACGTCTGTATCCCAGGCGCATTCTGGCCACTATAACATCACATTGCCGGGTTCTTGTTCTATTAGTCCCATATGTGAATGTCTCCTCACGATATCTATCATAATATTAAAAACTACAACTTTCAGGTCTTTGTGAATTTGTTAGGTCTGTGAGATCTTCATTAGATGTTTGTTTAAGTATTCTCTTTGTCACTGCTAATGAAACACTCATATCAATTCCTACCACTGGTTTTCTACAGGCTGTCTTTGCAAGCATATTAACAGTGTCATGCCTCGAGATGCCAACATGTGATGGTATCAATAGGAATTTCATTTTAAATCTGTTTCTTTAGCAGCTAAAACATTCATTCGAATATCACTGACTATTTTCTGGGTGTCACTACTATGAGCGTTCAATGCCAGGAGTGCACTCTGCGAGTCACAGTATATAAGTCCACTGCCTTTGTCCTTAAAAATTCCGTAGCAAGGTATATGCCTGCAAGTTCGGTTTGAGTTGTACTTGCCCAGTCATTGACGCGCTTCATTGCTGTATGTACGAGAGAAGATTGTTCAAATATATTACATGCACATCCGGTACATCGTCCACCTTCTTCTACAGAGCCGTCGGTATAGCACTGATACACATCGTTACCCATACTCCTGAGTACTTTCAGTGATGCTGCACAGTGTTAACTGTTTTAATATTGTAGCATGTTTAACAGTTACGTTATTACTGTGTGCTCTGCCTCATCAACTTGGAATGGACGGTAGAGCTACGCTCAGGCTTCATACAGGTCGGCGTTCAATCCCCGACCGTCCC
>WNGS01007024.1:0-16613 GCA_020271785.1 Procambarus virginalis
ATTATAACTACGTCCAGAATCCTCGCTGGCTTAAATATTTTGGGCGAGGAAAACAAGTTGGGTGAGTGGAAACATCGTGTGCTTGTGACATGTTTTATGTGATGTTTACTTTTCTGTAAACAGTGTCTATCATGGTGTAAACAATGTCTATCATGGAGTAAACTGTGCCTATCTATCATATTCTAAACTATGCTTGTCTATACCTGGAGAGAGTTTCGGGAGTTCTTCTCCACGAACCCGGCATGGGGTCAGGCTTGACTTGTGATAACTTGGTCCAACATTCTGTTGCTTGGAGCGGCCCGTAGGCCCACATATCCACTACAGCCTGGTTGGTCCGGCTCGTCTTGCAAGAACTTATCCAAGTGCCTCTTGGATACATCCACCTTTGTTCCAGCAATATTTCTAATGCTTGCTGGGAGGGTGTTGAACAACGGTGGACCCTTGATGTTCAGTGCTCTCTAATTGTGCCTATGGCACCTCTACTCCTCACTGGTTCTATTCTGCATTTCCTTCCCTGTCTCTCGCTCCAGTATGTTGTTATTAGTCTGTGCAAATTTCCAGTATCTTCTATGTTGATATTATTTGATACCTCTCTCGTCTCCTTTCCAGCGAGTACATCTTGGGAGCTTTGAGATGGTCCCAATAATTTAGATGTTTTTCCAAATAATTTCGTTTCTATGCGTGCCGTATATGTTTTCTGTATGCCCTCTATTTCAGAGTTCTCTCCTGCTCTGCAAGGGTGAGTGAGTACCGAGCAATACTCAAAAAGGGGCAGCAACAGTGATTTAAATAGTATTAGCATTGCTGTATTGTATCTGGATTTGAACGTTCTCATTATGCATCCTATCATTTTCCTGGCCGCCGCTATATTTGCTCTGTTATGTTCACTAAATGTCAGGTCGTCAGACATCATAATTCCCAGATCTGTTACAAGCTGCTTTCCTTCTATGAGTAGGTCTGATTGTCCTGTACCCTGTGTTTCGTTTAAGTTCCTCGTTTACACTATACCTCACTACCTGGAAATGATTGCCGTTAAACATCATGTTATTTTCTGTTACCTAATCGAAGACCATTAATATCGGCTTGTACTTTGTCAGTGTCTTTTAGAGAGGCAATTTTCATTTCCTCCCTTGAAGAAATTATTTTTTTATCATCTGCAAAGCAAGACACGAAGCAGTGACTAGTATTTTTATCTACATCCGAGATAAGAATGAGAAAGATTAGTGGTGCCAGGACCGTGCCCTGGGGTACAGAGCCTTTCACTGCACTTGGGCTTGATCTTACATGATTGACCATCACTGTGACGGACTTCGGCGCCATCTACGATCCGGGTGCCGAACTATACAAGTTGACCCTCCCAGTAATCATAGCTTCCCATCTTTTAGTCTGCCAGACTGAAAGGTGACCAGAGACCCGAGGCAGGCCAGGGAAGGCAGTGAAGTCAGGACAGTGGAAGACAGAGGTCGACCTGGATGGACTAGCCAAGGGGGCTGGTCGAGCCCTGTGGACGTTACTCCTGGAGGTGCTAGCCAGTGGGGCTAGAAGAGCGCTGGAGACTTCGGTTCTGGAAGGTACTAACCAGTGGGGGCTGGTCAAGTGTTGCTGGCTTTGTTGCTTGAGCGTACCAGGGAGTGCGCAAAGACCTCGGCAGACGCACTTTGTGATTGTCAACCGTGAAGCAGTCTAGCGTGAGGGCTAGTAACGCCAATCCGTTTGACCTCTCATAGCGTTGTGTGTATATATATATATATATATATATATATATATATATATATATATATATATATATATATATATATATATATATATATATATATATAATATATATATGTGGATTCTAATGGTGATGGGAAATAATAACGGGATATTTTAAGTGTGTTTCTTGTAATATTACCTTTAAACATTACACAATATTTCCACCAAGATTAGGGTCCTCTGAAGTTGAGTGGGATCACAGTTCATAAAGAACCCGGTCACGAAAGATTCGTAACAATCTCACTCTGCATTATGTTTAACACAAAGTTTAAAATCCATCGCCCCACTTTACCCGTTATTCCTATTGATCTCATTTAATGTGCTATTTCTCCATGGTCACATTTGTCAAATGTCTTTGCAAGGTCTGTGTATACAACATCTGCAATTTGTTTTTCTTCTAATGCTTTTGTGGTTTTCTTTTAATGCTTTTGTCATAGTGGTTAAACAGACATAGTGGTGACAGACAGGATCTTCCCGCTCTAAGTCCATGTTGTCCTGGGTTTTAAAGTTCATTATTTTCCTTAAAACCGGAAATCTGATTCCTAATCACTCTTTCAAAGACTTTTATTATGTGTGACGTTAGTGCAACTGGTCTGTAATTTCTGGCCAGAGCTTTACTACCTCCCTTGTGCAGAGGAGCTATATCTGATGATTTGAGGGCTGCTGGTATCTCTCCTGTATCCAGGCTCTCTCCATATTATGCTGAGCGCTCGTGCTACTGGCACATTTATTTGTGAATATTGAATTCCACGAGTCAGGACCAGGGGCTGAGTGCATGGGCATGTTGTCAATTTCTCATTAAAAGTCTTTAAAGTTCGTGTTAGTATCGGTAATATTATCTGCAGCTTGGATGTTATTTATAAAGAAGCTGTCTCGATCTTTAACTTTCATGTTGTTTATTAGGGTGCTAAACATAGCTTCATACGGGTCTTTTAGCATTTCACTAATTGTTGTCATCCTCTATGTACGAACTCGGTTGTAATTAAAGGTTCATTATTGGTGGAGGTTTTATTATTGTGATTTTGCACATGTGAAAAAATATTTTGGAGTTTTCTTTCTCTTGTTATTCTTTTCCAAATTCCAATTCCTGAGACTGTTATGATCGCTTCAGCGTCTGCTCTATTTCTTAGATCTAGATTAGATTTATTTGTTTTGGTTTGTCTGAAAAACCTACACCATTTACTAACATATAATATATTAGGCAGATAATATTGCTGCTGATTTGTAATAAACAAATTCACTCATAGAAGACGTGGCACAGTGGAAATTTCCTCCCGTAGAAAGAGATATCATTGCCACATGTCATCAATAAATTCACCAGCCAAGTAATGGGAAAACATCCTAAGAACATCAATCTTTGGACTGTAAACATCATGAAAAAATTTCTTGAACCAACTTAATTATTAGTACAGAAATAGTAAATGTGAGCCATCTACCACTTGTGGACGACATCTGGACAATACAATCAAGGTGTCAGTGGGAAGGAGGACCACAGGGGATTGCCATTAATTTATCGACAAAGTGTGGAGTGAAGCTCGAGTTCCACGGAAACTCCCTTGGACCGTGTTGATGGAGAGTAAAGTGCTGCCATTATCAACACGCAACTACGTCTACTATAATGCCTTCTATTGATAATTACTTACTTACGTCTACTATAAGGGAAGTGTCTTGCTGTAACCCGTTTATTATCTTGGTGATCCTGGCCAGAGAAGTAGGTAGACACATAGGGTGAAGCCTCGGCTAGGACACGAGAGAAGTAGGTAGACACATAGGGTGAAGCCTCGGCTAGGACACGAGAGAAGTAGGTAGACACATAGGGTGAAGCCGCGGCTAGGACACGAGAGAAGTAGGTAGACACATAGGGTGAAGCCTCGGCTAGGACACGAGAGAAGTAGGTAGACACATAGGGTGAAGCCGCGGCTAGGACACGAGAGAAGTAGGTAGACACATAGGGTGAAGCCGCGGCTACGACACGAGAGAAGTAGGTAGATACATAGGGTGAAGCCTCGGCTAGGACACGAGAAGTAGGTAGACACATAGGGTGACGCCGCGGCTAGGACACGAGAGAAGTAGGTAGATACATAGGGTGAAGCCTCGGCTAGGACACGAGAGAAGTAGGTAGACACATAGGGTGAAGCCGCGGCTAGGACACGAGAAGTAGGTAGATACATAGGGTGAAGCCGCGGCTAGGACACGAGAGAAGTAGGTAGACACATAGGGTGAAGCCGCGGCTAGGACACGAGAAGTAGGTAGACACATAGGGTGAAGCCGCGGCTAGAACACGAGAGAAGTAGGTAGACACATAGGGTGAAGCCTCGGCTAGGACACGAGAAGTAGTAGATACATAGGGTGAAGCCGCGGCTAGAACACGAGAGAAGTAGGTAGACACATAGGGTGAAGCCTCGGCTAGGACACGAGAGAGTAGGTAGATACATAGGGTGAAGCCGCGGCTAGACACGAGAGAAGTAGGTGGACACATAGGGTGAAGCCTCGGCTAGGACACGAGAGAAGTAGGTAGATACATAGGGTGAAGCCTCGGCTAGAACACGAGAGAAGTAGGTAGACACATAGGGTGAAGCCTCGGCTAGGACACGAGAAGTAGGTAGATACATAGGGTGAAGCCTCGGCTAGAACACGAGAGAAGTAGGTAGACACATAGGGTGAAGCCTCGGCTAGAACACGAGACTAAATAAAAACAAGGTCAATATTTCTTGGTGCTTACCTCATAATACCAATATTTCCTCTTCTACAGCTGTCACAATTAGATTACTACTATTTAGTGTAAGTGCCCTTTGTCAGGTGTCATGGGAGAGGAATAGTTAAGAGTAGTTACCTAGTACCCCCAGTAACAGGTGTTGATGCCAGCTTCAACTACGAGGATTATTTGGTGTCATCATCCTGGTCCATAACTGGTGGACCAGACGCACTATATAAAGATAAGGCTTCCCCATTTAGTTAATAACACATAGTCTAATACTGTTGTAAATGTCTACTAACAAATAATTTATATTGCTGACTACATAAATAAACAATACCCATCCCCTAATGTGTAAGAAAAGCGAATTGTGAGAATTTAAATCACAGTCCACTTTAAACATCAGTTTGCTATCGAAAATATAAATTAACGTAAAATATCAATTGCTATATACATTAAAATAAATTAATAAATATATCTCACAGGTCAATTCCCCACAGTTTGAAAGTCGTGTCTGCTTAAGCATTTCCGTGATTTTTTTCCTTCTCCTGTACAGTCGTCTGCGTTCTGTTTCTAGAGTGGTCCTCTTTCTGCCCCTCCTCACCGGCACGTGCTTCAAGCAGACCTTGTAAGCTTCAGCTGTCAGTTGAGCTATTCCCTGTGTGGGAGTTTTGTCGCTTAAGACCGTCTCTCATTGAATGTTTGCAAGATCTATATTTATTTTTTCCCAGTCGATCTTATTGTTAAAAATGAATTGATTGAATAACCCTTCTTGTTTATTGCTCCTCTTGGACTTACTACAGTTATTAATGCTAATTTGCACTTCAATGAGCTTGTGGTCTGAGTATGTAGTATCTGAGTGTGTAATATCTCTGACTATTTCCTCATTGTCTGTGAAGATCAGGTTGTGTTTTCGTTCCTAGTTGGTTTTGTAATCAATTGGTTGAGAGAGAGTTTGTCACAGAATCTCAGTAGTTCTCTGACCTGTGATTGGTTATTTCCAGGTTGATTTCCTGCTTTAATGTTATTGTTAGCCATTGCCCATCTTAAACTGGTTAGATTGAAGTCTCCAAGAACAATATCTGGTACTGGGTTTGCGAGAGTATCAAAGATATTCTCATTTTGGTGCATCTGCTCTGTGAATTTCTCCAATTCCCGTGAATTCAGTTTGCATATTAGAATAATAATATTTTTTTTTAACTTGATTCTAAGTACCTCTACCACCTCATTGGTTGAGTTTACGATGGCTAAACACTCTATCATTAAGTAAGCAATGTCTATCGTGGTGTGAACAATAGATCACTGTAAACAGTGTTTATCATAATGTAAACAGTGTACGTCTACCTGGTGTATAGATCACTTTTGTCTGCGGGATTAAGTGAAGGAATCTTGGCCCTGCGGCCCAGAACAACACCAGGATTATATCCCCAGATGACGACACAATCTTAGTCTGTCTACTATCCTTTGGCCACACTCGACTATCCTGCGGCACAGTGGAACAAGCAATCTCACAATGGGGTTTATTTACATAGGATCAAAACAGCTTTGTGTAGTGGTTATATACCACGGTACAAAGGGCTTCATAGGTTGTGTGTGTAATTATCTTTGTGTAGTTACAGGATGAGCGCTACACTCGTGGTGTCCCGTCTTCCCAGTACTCTTTGTTGAATAACGCTAAAAAAAAATACATTTTTCATCTTTGCTGCCTTAGTTTGAGTCTATGCCCTTTTCGTCTTGAAGTGGAAGGTTTTGAGAATTTCTCTATCAGTTTTGTCGATTCGTACTACTATTTTGTATGAAGTCTCCTGGACTGGACGGTAGAGCGACGGTCTCGCGTCCTGCAGGTCGGCGTTCAGTCCCCGACCGTCCAAGTGGTTGGGCACCATTCCTTAACTAATCCTTATCCTGACCCCTTCCCAGTACTATATAGTCGTAATGGTTTGGCGCTTTCTCCTGATAGTTCCCTTCCCTTCTACATTCCTCCAACTCTGTCATATTTAACACTTACAGCCTCTCCCCGTAGCTCCTGTCTTTCACTTCCGGAACTATTGATGGCATGTCTTTGTACCTTTTACAGTTTCTTGGGTGTGTGTGTGTGTGTGTGTGTGTACTCGCCTATTTGTGCTTGCGGGGGTTGAGCTCTGGCTCTTTGGTCCCGCCTCTCAACTCTCGATCAACTGGTGTACAGGTTCCTGTGCCTGTTGGGCTCTATCATATCTACACTTGAAACTGTGTATGGAGTCAGCCTCCACCACATCACTGCCTAATGCATTCCATTTGTCAACCACTCTGACGCTAAAAAAAAATTTTCTAATATCTCTGTGGCTCATTTGGGCACTCAGTTTCCACCTGTGTCCCCTAATGCGTGTCCCCCTTGTGTTAAATAGCCTGAGTTTATCTACCCTATCAATTCCCTTCAGAATCTTGAATGTGGTGATCATGTCCCCCTTAACTCTTCTGTCTTCCAGCGAAGTGAGGTTTAATTCCCGTAGTCTCTCCTCGTAGCTCATACCTCTCAGCTCGGGTACTAGTCTTGTGGCAAACCTTTGAACCTTTTCCAGTTTAGTCATATCCTTGACTAGATATGGACTCCATGCTGGAGCCGCATACTCCAGGATTGGTCTGACATATGTGGTATACAAAGGTCTGAATGATTCTTTACACAAGTTTCTGAATGCCGTTCGTATGTTGGCCAGCCTGGCATATGCAGCTCATGTTATCCTCTTGATATGGGCTGCAGGAGACAGATCTGGCGTGATATCAACTCCCAAGTCTTTTTCTTTCTCTGACTCCTGAAGAATTACCTTTTTGTGTGTGTGTGTGAATTGTGTGTGTGTGTGAATTGTGTGTGTGTGTGTGAATTGTGTGTGTGTGTGTGAATTGTGTGTGTGTGTGTGTGAATTGTGTGTGTGTGTGAATTGTGTGTGTGTGTGTGTAAACAGGAGCGGGACTAACACCAACTGGTCTCCCTGGTTCTAGGACAAGCTGCTGAACAAACTGGACGAGCACGAGCCTGAGTTGGCCATGACCCAGGAGGAGGAGGTGAGTGTTCCACTCATCCATGTACTCATCCATGTAATCACTCACTTAGGTACTGACTCGCAAGTGCAGTCTTGATTGTAGTCACTCATCTTTGAGCTCTTACATGCACTCACACAAGCCCGTAGTCACTCATGTATGCACTCACTCTTGCATGTTCTGACTCATGAACGTACTCATACAAATACTCACGCAAGGAAACACTAATGCTTGAGTTCATACGGTGAATGTGTCACTGTATAACAGATCGAAATCGTTTTAAAATACCCACACAAAACTTTAGGGTATAATTTATTTAAAATATTTGTGATCTGAATTAAGGCTAGCCAGCCACCTGTGGAACATTTAAGCTCAGATTTGTTTCAGGTCATTGTAGTGTTGTGGTAATAGTTCCAAGAGCCAGTCACTTGCTGCCCAGGCGGCTTGTACAGACACCAGTTACACCAGACACCAATGACACCAGACACCAATGACACCAGACACCAATGACACCAGACACCAGTGACACCAATGACACCAGACACAATGACACCAGACACCAGTGACACCAGACAACAATGACAACAATGGCACCAATGACACCAGACACCAATGACACCAGACACTAATGACACCAGACACTAATGACACCAGACACTAATGACACCAGACACCAATGACACCAGACACCAATGACACCAAACACCATGACACCAACACCAATGACACAAGACACCAATGACACCAGACACCAATGACACCAGACACCAATGACACCAGACACTAATGACACAAGACACCAATGACACCAGACACCAACGACACCAGACACCAATGACGCCAAATTAAAAGGAGGGGAACCACCCACCCCATACACACCCACACCATACATGGCTAAATGGTTCAGACTCCACTAGCTCGTCGCCACTAAGACACACTTCTGGTTAAGACAATACATGACTGAACTCTCACCTTCTCAACTCAGATGGATGCACCCTGAGGGTGTCTGGGTGTCACCCGTCAGGGTGGGAAGACTGGCTGGTCACCTTCTCTCTGTGCATGGTGGTCGCTAACTGCTCAAAACACCTCACTGGCCGAGCCAGGGGTGGGTACTCTCCCAAGCCAATACAATGGGCTCCTTGTTAAATAGTACTGCCGTCAGCACAAGCTGGGCTGGTTATCTTGAGATGATTTCGGGGCTTTAGTATCCCCACGGCCCGGTCCTCGACCAGGCCTCCACCCCCAGGAAGCAGCCCGTGACAGCTGACTAACACCCAGGTACCTATTTTACTGCTAGGTAACAGGGGCATAGGGTGAAAGAAACTCTGCCCATTGTTTCTCGCCGGCGCCCGGGATCGACCCGGGACCACAGGATCACAAGTCCAGCGTGCTGTCCGCTCGGCCGACCGGCTCTCTGGGCTGGCTCGCTCTTCCACTACCATCTCCCTCCTCACAAACACACACACACGCACACACACACACACCCCCCACACACACACACACACACGCACACACACACACCCCACACACACACACACACCCCGCACACCCCCCCCACACACACACACACACACACATTACAACTCACAATTATACATGAAAGAGTGCAAAATACTTTCACTATTACATTGTTCAGTAATTATTGTAGGCATTATAATTTTCTTATTGAGAGATACAAATCGTCAAGACTTTCTCCGACTAGTCATTACAGAAGTATTCGTGTTTCTATTGAGATATATTTTGTAAACTATTATTAAAGTAATGTTGGAGGGTTGGTATGACTTATAGTATGAAGCCGTGAGTGACATGATGGTGCCGCACGGGGGCCTCATAGTCCATGATGGTGCCGCACGGGAGCCTCATAGTCCATGATGGTGCCGCACGGGAGCCTCATAGTCCATGATGGTGCCGCACGGGAGCCTCATAGTCCATGATGGTGCCGCACGGGGGCCTCATAGTCCATGATGGTGCCGCACGGGGGCCTCATAGTCCATGATGGTGCCGCACGGGGGCCTCATAGTCCATGATGGTGCCGCACGGGGGCCTCATGGTCCATGATGGTGCCGCACGGGGGCCTCATGGTCCATGATGGTGCCGCACGGGGGCCTCATAGTCCATGATGGTGCCGCACGGGGGCCTCATAGTCCATGATGGTGCCGCACGGGGGCCTCATAGTCCATGATGGTGCCGCACGGGGGCCTCATAGTCCATGATGGTGCCACACGGTGGCCTCATAGTCCATGATGGTGCCGCACGGGGGCCTCATAGTCCATGATGGTGCCACACGGTGGCCTCATAGTCCATGATGGTGCCGCACGGGGCCTCATAGTCCATGATGGTGCCGCACGGGGGCCTCATAGTCCATGATGGTGCCGCACGGGGGCCTCATAGTCCCTTTATGTTATCACCTCTTTATTTGTTTATTTATTTAGCAACGTAGAATTTAATTCTCGTAAAAGATTTAGTTTATAGTACTTTAGATTTAAGGATTATTGATTACTCATCACCGTAGTGGATATTTTCCACAATTGACTCATGCATGCACTTATGCACATACACATGCACTCAGGCATTACTAATGTATGTACTTATGCATGTCCTCATGCACTACTGCACTCATGAACGTAGTCACACTTGCACTCACTCACGAATATAATCACGCGTGTACCCATGTATGTATTCACGCATGCCTACTTATTCATATTTTTAAAACATTCTCCTTATATTAAAAATTTTCTCTCTTTTCTAAAATTAAGTATGACCATTATAATAACGAAATTAGAAGGCCAATAGGCCTATACAGAGCTGCTGCTGTAAATACCCACCAAACTCAACCAATATATATGTCTCACCTACGCTAGAAACACTCCAGGGATTCTGTATTATGTTACCCAGTAAAGTGTTCCATAAAGCAACACTGCCCTTGAACAACAACTTATCAAAGTACCACAACAGGTAAGACAGAAATAAGACAAACAAAACAAAGGTATGAAGTGCATAATAAGTGTCTTATTAGTGCGTCGTAAATTGTCACCCGGGGAAATGCATTGCAATTATCAGGGGAAAGTGCCAAGCCATTACGACTATAGGCACTGGGAATGGGTCAGGATAAGGATTTGGGATTTGACGGGGGGAAGGAATGATGGCCAACCACTTGGACGGTCAGGGACTGAACACCGACCTGCATGACGCCAGACCGTCGCTCTACCGTCCAGCCCAAGTGGCTGGGCTGTCACGGGGGAAGAAGGACAGAGGGTGATGGGCCGCCCGGCTGACTCACCACCACTGCTCTCTCTCAATAGTACCCGTATCACCGCACCCGTCCTCATAACGTTTCCCAAGCGTCAGTTTAAAGTGCCCCTATCCTAACCGACCAGAGAATTCAATACAGAAATCGGGACAGTATGTCACTTTCGCGAGCCGCTTCCATTTTCTAGTACGTCAATGTTGAACTTTATGAAACGCATACGTCGAAATGCGACGTTCTTTGTAGGAGAAGTTGACTACCGGTGCTGTGCTCCTCTCCTTTGGTGGTGACGTGGGGGGCGCTCAGCTCGCGTGTGCACCAACACCAGCAGCACAGGCACCTCGGTGGCGCCTCTGAGGACTTGCTAGGCTGCCTTCTGTCTCCAGAGGGCGGCAGGTAGAGCAGGAGGTGTCATGAGGCGGGAGGTAGAGCAGCAGGTGGGTCTAGAGGAACACCCTGGGTCTAGAGGTACACCTTGGGTCTAGAGGTACACCTTGGGTCTAGAGGAACACCCTGGGTCTAGAGGTACACCCTGGGTCTAGAGGTACACCCTGGGTCTAGAGGAACACCCTGGGTCTAGAGGCACACCCTGGGTCTAGAGGTACACCCTGGGTCTAGAGGAACACCCTGGGTCTAGAGGAACACCCTGGGTCTAGAGGTACACCCTGGGTCTAGAGGAACACCCTGGGTCTAGAGGAACACCCTGGGTCTAGAGGTACACCCTGGGTCTAGAGGTACACCCTGGGTCTAGAGGTACACCCTGGGTCTAGAGGCACACCCTGGGTCTAGAGGAACACCCTGGGTCTAGAGGTACACCCTGGGTCTAGAGGAACACCCTGGGTCTAGAGGAACACCCTGGGTCTAGAGGAACACCCTGGGTCTAGAGGTACACCCTGGGTCTAGAGGTACACCCTGGGTCTAGAGGAACACCCTGGGTCTAGAGGCACACCCTGGGTCTAGAGGTACACCTTGGGTCTAGAGGAACACCCTGGGTCTAGAGGTACACCCTGGGTCTAGAGGCACACCCTGGGTCTAGAGGCACACCCTGGGTCTAGAGGAACACCCTGGGTCTAGAGGTACACCCTGGGTCTAGAAGTACACCCTGGGTCTGGAGGCTCTTCGCAGGGAAAATAACAAAGTTATATATAGTCTTTATTTAATTGGTTTAAAATATATATAGTATAAGACCGGTGGCAGTTGTGTGGGCCGTGTTGAGTCTGTCCTCCAGAGTAGAAGGATGGACAGTCAGCCTCCTTAACAGGACACTGACTGCCGGCCACAACACCAGTAAATTGAAACACCAAGTTCTAGTGTTAGGACCTTCCTCCGAGCCTTTCTTCCTGGGAGTGCGGGGCGGAGCAAGACCGCCCCTGGGGGAGGCACTCAGCCTGGCACAAGTCAGCAGGCCGGGTTAACTACCACGCAGGGAATTACTCCCCTTGCAACATTAATGCAACGACGCGCAAACTTGCACCTTGCTAACCTCTGCCGCCACCATCCGCACCTCTCGCCTCCACAACTCCTCTAACTTGATTCTTGGCCAGACTTTAAGCCTTTAGTGTAGGTGGGGAGCAGGGATGTGCTCCCCCTCGACGCCCTCAGCTGCCTACCCGTCAGTGGTGTGTAAGGGGAGGGATGTGCTCCCCCTCGACGCCCTCAGCTGCCTACCCGTCAGTGGTGTGTAAGGGGAGGGATGTGCTCCCCCTCGACGCTTGGAGAGGCTATATTTTAAGGGTAATTTTGAGGTGCGTGTTGGAGGAGGTGGTGTTGCAGTGTTGCCATCCGGGTCGTCACACAGCTTGTGTTGTTGAGAGTGTGGTCTTAACCCGCGCCTTGCTGCCCTCAGTGTTTACGGTGGTCTATGTCTACCTCATACCTCGACCACCATAGTTGATCTGTCATGCCCGCAGCGGAACCCCTGAGACAACTCTCCTACTGAGGAACATCAGAGAGAACTCTCCTACTGAGGAACATCAGAGAGAACTCTCCTACTGAGGAACATCAGGGAGAACTCTCCTACTGAGGAACATCAGAGAGAACTCTCCTACTGAGGAACATCAGAGAGAACTCTCCTACTGAGGAACATCAGAGAGAACTCTCCTACTGAGGAACATCAGAGAGAACTCTCCTACTGAGGAACATCAGAGAGAACTCTCCTACTGAGGAACATCAGAGAGAACTCTCCTACTGAGGAACATCAGAGAGAACTCTCCTACTGAGGAACATCAGAGAGAACTCTCCTACTGAGGAACATCAGGGAGAACTCCCCTACGGAGGAACATCAGGGAGAACTCCTGTTCATGTTATTCAACATGAGCGAATATGTTCAACAACATATTCGCTCGCCAGTTGACCCCCCGCCCCCCCCCCCCCGGTACCTACGAAAATCCAAATGAAGGTAATGAATAATGATGAATATTTCAAGGAGTTACCACAGACAGGAAGGCCACAGGGAAACGCACGAACGAGAACTAATACTCCATTACTGTTCTCATGTATTTACTTCACAAGTAAATAGATATCTTAAGTGTCAGACCTACAGGCACTTGTGAGAGTCACATGCTGGACCTGGGCCACGGGCGACTGGCGGTGGACTGTGTCGCACAGTTATGGTTTACCACTTACACCACCTCTGGTTGGTTGAAACCTTGCTGACACCTTGTTGACACCTTGCTGACTCCTTGCTGACACCTTGCTGACACCTTGCTGACACCTTGTTGACACCTTGCTGACTCCTTGCTGACACCTTGCTGACACCTTGCTGACACCTTGCTGACTCCTTGCTGACACCTTGCTGACACCTTGCTGACACCTTGCTGACACCTTGTTGACACCTTGCTGACTCCTTGCTGACACCTTGCTGACACCTTGCTGACACCTTGTTGACACCTTGCTGACTCCTTGCTGACACCTTGCTGACACCTTGCTGACACCTTGCTGACACCTTGCTGACACCTTGCTGACACCTTGCTGACACCTTGCTGACACCTTGCTGACACCTTGTTGACACCTTGCTAACTCCTTGCTGACACCTTGCTGACACCTTGCTGACACCTTGCTGACTCCTTGGTGACACCTTGCTAACTCCTTGCTGACACCTTGCTGACACCTTGCTGACACCTTGCTGACACCTTGCTGACACCTTGTTGACACCTTGCTAACTCCTTGCTGACACCTTGCTGACACCTTGCTGACACCTTGCTGACTCCTTGGTGACACCTTGGTGACACCTTGCTGACACCTTGCTGACTCCTTGGTGACACCTTGGTGACACCTTGCTGACACCCCCTCCGCCTCACTCCAGATAATACACCGTATTGAAGAAAAAACATGACAGCTTCCCTAAGGGCAGTATACACGTGCACAGTAACAGCCCGGGCGGGTACTGTGACGCTCCTCTCACCCTGGAGCTCACCGTAGCCGCCAGCAGCTCAGGACGGCGCTCACACTCAACACTTGGGCTCAAGTTTTCTCTTCGAGTCTGTTCACTGTTCGAACGCTCCTTGTTCACGTTAGATCTTGTTCAACAGTTACATTTGTTACATGAACATTGACACAGAATTCCGCTGAACTGTGTGAGTGAAGGAACAGACAGGTGGAGACTATACGCTCACTAGCTTCTGATTAGGTACATGTGTACAGGTGTGTGTGTACACGTGTGTGTGGCAGCTCCCGCCTGTGTGTACACGTGTGTGTGGCAGCTACCGCCTGTGTGTGCACGTGTGTGTGGCAGCTCCCGCCTGTGTGTACACGTGTGTGTGGCAGCTCCCGCCTGTGTGTACACGTGTGTGTACACGTGTGTGTGGCAGCTCCCGCCTGTGTGTACACGTGTGTGTGTGGCAGCTCCCGCCTGTGTGTACACGTGTGTGTGTGGCAGCTCCCGCCTGTGTGTACACGTGTGTGTGGCAGCTCCCGCCTGTGTGTACACGTGTGTGTGTGTGCAGCTCCCGCCTGTGTGTACACGTGTGTGTGGCAGCTCCCGCCTGTGTGTACACGTGTGTGTGGCAGCTCCCGCCTGTGTGTACACGTGTGTGTGGCAGCTCCCGCCTGTGTGTACACGTGTGTGTGGCAGCTCCCGCCTGTGTGTACACGTGTGTGTGGCAGCTCCCGCCTGTGTGTACACGTGTGTGTGGCAGCTCCCGCCTGTGTGTACACGTGTGTGTGACAGCTCCCGCCTGTGTGTACACGTGTGTGTGGCAGCTCCCGCCTGTGTGTACACGTGTGTGTGGCAGCTCCCGCCTGTGTGTACACGTGTGTGTGGCAGCTCCCGCCTGTGTGTACACGTGTGTGTGGCAGCTCCCGCCTGTGTGTACACGTGTGTGTGGCAGCTCCCGCCTGTGTGTACACGTGTGTGTGGCAGCTCCCGCCTGTGTGTACATGTGTGTGTGGCAGCTCCCGCCTGTGTGTACACGTGTGTGTGGCAGCTCCCGCCTGTGTGTACACGTGTGTGTGGCAGCTCCCGCCTGTGTGTACACGTGTGTGTGGCAGCTCCCGCCTGTGTGTACACGTGTGTGTGTACATGTGTGTGTGGCAGCCCCCGCCTTTGTGTACAGGTGTGTGTGGTCCTGGATGCTGGCAGCGCCACACAACAGCTGCGGTGCTCATTGAAAGCTGTTGTTGACATGATTAAGAAAAACAAACATTCTGGCTTTCTCTGTGGCCAGAGCAGCGGGAGGGTTACTGCTGCCTTACTGACTCTGGGGGGCGGGGGGGGGGGGGTAGTGTACTCACCTAGTTGTGCTTGCGGGGGTTGAGCTCTGACTCTTCGGTCCCGCCTCTCAACTGTCAATCAACAGGTGTACAGATTCCTGAGCCTATTGGGCTCTATCATATCCACATTTGAAACTGTGTATGGAGTCAGCCTCCACCATATCACTGCCTAATGCATTCCATCTGTTAACTACTCTGACACTGAACAAGTTTTCTCACGTCCCTGTGGACGTGAGAAAGAGGGGGAGGGGTGAGGCAGCTCCAGCTTTTTCACCCGTTCAGAACACGTTGTCATGAACGGGATGAAAATAGCCTAAGCTGCCTCATCCCTGTGTGTGTTTATACCTAACTAGCTGTACCCAGCCACAGCAACCTCGTCCTCCCCACCATTCCCAACTCTCGTCCGATGCATTCCCAAATAATCTCATATTCCCATCAGAAAATTTGGAACATCAAATAAACTGATGTTCTTATCACTGAAATAAGAAAAAAAAAGTTAAAATAGCGAAATGAAAAACAATAAAAAATAAAAAATAAACAATACTCACAAAATGAACAGTATGGTAAACAACACAGCTCAATTCCAACGCAATGTCACACAAAATAATAAAATCAAATGAAAATAAATCGAAATCTATGAAAATTCAATTTGTCAATGCAATCGTAAACATTGAAACGGAATCGTAACATATTTAGTATAGCGTGTGTTGCTATTACATGCAACAGATGGTGCTGTTTAAAAAAAAAAGTTTTTACCTGAGACAGGTGAGGCATGTATATAGTAGGTATATAAAAACACGCGCCTATTCGAATGCAACGTTGTGTCAAAATTTTAAGGCAATCGGTAAAGAGGTTTCAAAGATTTCCCTCACATGAAAAACACATGAAAAATGTTTTTCATGTGAGGGTTGACAGTTTTTTATAAAGCATGTTTTTCCCATCACAGACGTGACATCTATATAGTATGTATATATAAACTTTCTCGGGTGCGAATGGAACATTGTGTAAAAATTTCAAAGCAATCGGTGAAGAACTTTCGGAGATTAGCGGTTTTGAACAAACGAACATTTACATTTTGATTTATATAGATTAAACTTATTTCAATTTCAATTTTATTTCAACGGGGCTCGTCGCTCTCCTTGCCTGTCCTCACAACACCGTAGTGTGTGAGATACAACCTCACAACAC
>WNGS01007026.1:0-13443 GCA_020271785.1 Procambarus virginalis
TACATACATACATACATACATGCATACATACATGATACATACATACATACATACATGCATACATACATACATACATACATACATACATACATACATACATACATACATACATGCATACATACATACATACATACATACATACATACATACATACATACATACATACATACATACATACATACATACATACATACATACATACATACATACATACATACATACATACATACATACATACATACATACATACATACATACATACATACATACTACATACATACATACATACATACATACATACATACATACATACATACATACATACATACATACATACATACATACATACATACATACATACATACATACATACATACATACATACATACATACATACATACATACATACATACATACATACATACATACATACATACATACATACATACATACATACATACATACATACATACATACATACATACATACATACATACATACATACATACATACATACATACATACATACATACATACATACATACATACATACATACATACATACATACATACATACATACATACATACATACATACATACATACATACATACATACATACATACATACATACATACATACATACATACATACATACACGTCCAGTCAGCATATAGCTATTTCGGGACAAAATCCAATACAGTTTATATTGGTGAGACGCCACTGTGATGAGTTTAAATATCACTGGAACTGTAGGTTAATGTGTGACATAGGTGAGGTTAGATGAAGCATCTACAAGCATCAGCTGATGGAGTGTTGTGGAGGCTGGTGGTATTATGCCCAGATGTTGGAGGGTGGATTTGACCCTCCCACCCTCCCTCCCCCCCACATTGACCGCAGAACGTCTAACGTTACTTTCCACTCTCGCTTACCAAGGGTATAACCCCCCCCCCCCAACACACACACATGCATCAGATTCTTAACTTACAATATTTATGATTTACCAATTTATGTTACTACACTGACTCCCAATTTCACAATATTGTATAAACTTTGATGAATCGCTCGTCTATGGGTCATCCAATAATGTTAGCAGACTTCTAGATGTTACCACTGCTAGGTCTTACCACTGCTAGGACCTATCCACCGCTGCCCATTGGATGGGGGGAGAGGGAGTTATGTGTAGGATAAACATATCAATTGTGACACTATAGCCCTCCATATATGTCAGTTGCTTAAATTATAAACTGTACTTGTGGTCGGTCTCGAGCCCATTGTTGATGTGACAATGTGCATTGACTTTTGTAACTAGCTTATCAAGATTATAACTTGCTTGGCTATATGAATTGTGGGGCTCATTCCCTGAGCCCATTATGTGCCTCTGTAACACTCCACTATCGCCCATAGGATGGGTATGGGGTGCATAATAAATGAACTAAACTAAGCTCTGCCTTTTTGATAACATATACAATTATAAGCTTTATTTGTGAATCTTAATTAAACAATATATCACAGAGCCTGTAGGGTTCGGTGAGATGAGTGAAGAGACATGGGAGATTTTACATAAGTACAGTACAAGGTAGTTTAAGTAGCGAACGCATGTCAACGAATAACGAGTATATATAACAAACTATTGTCCTATGAAGTCGATTTAACTTCCAAACATATATTTTTTAATAAATGTTAAATGTTTTCTGGCTAGTTATGTTAGATTTTATTAAAAATACGTATTCTACTTGTTAACATTATAATTTAAATTTGTGATAATTTGTGCAGAGAAGTGCGACAACTGGATATGCCAACAAACACTTTCCAAACAACGATATATCTTGGATAAGTCGCTCCACAACATTGACGCTTGGACCGTCGACTTCCTTTGATGCTACTTATTTACTTATTTCATAATGAAATTATATTGGTTTGGAGTAAATATATGTTTTCTCATGTTCTGCATTCAGCACCCACATTATAGTGAGTAAATATACCATATTACTTCATTACTTAAATAATGCTAGAGGGTTTGAGTAGCTTTGGGTCTTTAGTGGACAGAATCTCCAATAGATGGGGCGAGAGTCGCCCCATCTCTCTCGCCCGAGCAAGAGTCGAAACTTAATTTAAAATTGATATATCTTTGTCCTCGAACATGATATATTTCATTTGGTGCAATCATAATAATGTTCATATATCGGTCTTTCTGGAGGCATATAAGACTTTAGGCTTTATTAGCGTATCTTTGTTAATTATACAATATATCGGCAAGTGGGTAGGCGTCTGCACTACATGCCCGACAAGCTACTGAGCGCTACTATAAAAACATATGTATCTTCACTTGAGCTATAAATATGTCTATTGTAATGTATTTAAAATGAAGCTCATATTTCTATCTTGCTTAAGACATGTATAACATTTGTGTTTATTAACGAATTTACGTGAAATAAACATTGATCTGAGAGAGAGTTGCTCTGTCGTTCAGTCTGTACGGGGTCGGAGCTCCGTAATTTTTAAAATACATGTATCTTCATTAGAACTTTAAATATGTCTATGGTAAAGTGTTTAAAGTGAAGCTTATATGTCTGCCTTTCTTGAGACATATAAAACATATATGTTTATTAACGAATTCACGTGAAATATACATTGTTCTGAGAGAGAGTTGCTCGGTCGATCGATCTGTCCGGGGTCGGAGCTCGGCTATTACAAAAGTACATCTATCTTCGCTTTAAATTTAAATATACCCATGGTAAGGTATTTAGAATGAAGCTTATATTTCTATCTTTCTTGTGACATATAAAAACTCTTACGTTTATTAAGGAATCTGCGTGAAATAGGCATGGTTCTGAGATGAATGCTGCGGTTTTCGAGCTCGACGAGCGATGAAAACTGCCCCTTTTATACAACTACAAATATCTTCGGTTTTACTTAAAATATTTGTCTGGTAGACGTTTTACAGATAGGTCGCGTTTTTGTCTTTCTTCTGATTAATAAATAATTTTGGTTTAATAAGTCATCAAGATGTTTTCAACAATATTCTTTCGGCGTTCGTCTTTTCCAACATGGGCGACCCTTTTGGAAACGCGATACTTGGGTTAACCCATCCCATAGTTGGGTCTGTTTCCATTATGGTTCGGAACATTTGTTACTTTTAAAATGCTAAGCTAACCTACATACCTAAATACATAGATACACAGATTTACGTATGCCCTACATAAAGTGTTCGAAGTGTCATGAATGTGCATTTACAAAGGTGAAATGCAATTCTGATCAGCTTCCATATGTACTTTATACACATACATATACATACACACACACACATATATACGTACATATACATATATACATGCATATATATACACACACTTGCATTCATATACATTTGTCTCTTTTACTCTGACAGGGTGAGATTAATCACCTTAATCACTGAAGGTGATTAAGGTGCTTTTACAAGCTCAGGTTATATAGTTACATCACATACATACATTGTATAAATGATACATTACATGGTCAATCTTGGATACAAGTCCAATATATCATCAAGTGTTCCAGTACTCATATAGTAATTACACAATTCAGCATACCTCAGCCCAGGAGGGCGAAAGTCAGTCAATATGGGACATTCTACAATATAATGTTCAAGAGAGTGCATGTTTTCTCTTTCACAAAGTTGACACATTGTGTACTCAAATCAAATGTCAAATCAAATGTTTATTTAGGTACTCGACATTTGAGTTTTGAGAAAGCTGCCAGATACGTCTATATCCCAGGCGAATTCTGGCCACTATAACATCACATTGCTGGGTTCTTGTTCTATTAGTCCCATATGTGAATGTCTCCTCACGATATCTATCATAATATTTAATGCTACAACTTTCAGGTCTTTGTGAATTTGTTAGGTCGGTGAGATCTTCATTAGATATTTGTTTAAGTATTCTCTTTGTCACTGCTAATGAAACACCCATATCAATTTCTACCACTGGTTTTCTACAGGCTGTCTTTGCAAGCATATCAACAGTGTCATGCCTCGAGATGCCAACATGTGATGGTATCCATAGGAATTTAATTTCAAATCTGTTTTCTTTAGCAGCTAAAACATTCATTCGAATATCACTGACTATTTTATGGGTGTCACTACTATGTGCGTTCAATGCCAGGAGTGCACTCTGCGATAGTGGGCGGTAGTGGACCCCCTACCGACCCTGTGGGCGGCAGTGGACCCTATATACTAATCCTGTGGGCGATACTGGACCCTATACTCATCCTGTGGGCGGTAATGGACGCCATACACATTCAGTGGGTGTTATTGGACCCCATACCCATTCTATGGGTGGATGTGATCCCCATACCCATCCTGCGGGTGGATGTGACCCCCCAATACCCATCCTGTGGGTGGTATTGGACCCCTTACCCACCTAACAGGTGGTAGTGGACAATATACCCATCCTATAGTTGCTATAGTAGACACCATACCATCTTGTTTGCCGTAGTTTGCCCCATAAACATTCCAACGTAACATCGTTTTCTGTTAGCGTTCCTACAAAACATTCTTTAAATATTTTTAAAGCACAGACTATGGTATATAATATTGATTGGTGAAGCACTGTATTCTATGTAATAATTTATAGTGCTTATTATAATTTACTAAGAACAACTAATATTTCTCAAAACAAAACTACGAGCCTTCAATAGGATGTAGCTGATCTGTAATATTCTAAGAGCATGGACAATAGTAGGTAAATTTCACAACCCATGTGGGTCCTGAAAACTACAATTTTCGTTATAATTGATCCAATCACGACTATTCTGCTATCTACGTTGATGGACGGGTACTGTGAGACGTAAATTGGTACGTGAGGAAGAGTTTGGGCCTTGGTAAAAAAGGTAACTGGGAATATATCACATATGTACTAAATCACATTCAACATATAGACTTTAAGCATTAAGTCATATATGTGCTGTCTTGTGTGAGGACGGGTTGTGGTTGGCCTACAAGTTACAGAATTTCTCATAATATTACTTTTTAAACAAGTTTTCTTGCATTATGTTGAGTACTGAAAACCTTCGAATTTAGCAATATTTTGACGTATATTATTCTGTTTTTCTTTATGCTATTTAAACCAAATATCAACGATTTCGGCAATATTTTGTCCTGTTTCAAACTTTTTAAGAATTTTTAGTTTATGAATATTAATTCATTCTAATGTACGATATTCGATACAAACCCATAAGTGATTGCAAATACATTATAAATACTTGATTTTCAATCAACCATTTGTACCTCGTTATAATATTGAGAATATATTGATTAGGAGAGTAATCCGTTTTTATTGCATATTTCGACGTTTCCGCCGGATTAGAGCAGTTTTACGTGTATATCTTCTCTCTGTAATATAAAGGGAAAATCACGAATATGTTATTTAATTCTAATGAAAACACTTTGATTTATATAAATATTTTCTGAAAACAACATTTTCATATGCCCCTCTAATGGTCTAAATAACACGAAACTTCGCTGAATGATTTAAAGTACATATCGCTAAAGATGATAAATAGTGACTTTTTCACGTTTTTTCATGTGTGATTTTCAGCAAAATGCTCGAATTTACTAATATTTGGATATACTTCATGTTTTCTCGCGATATGTGATTTGGCCTACAAATCTCAGAATTTCGCATAATATTGCGTTTTTAAACAAGTTTTTTTGCATTATGTTGTGTACTGTAAACCTTCGAATTTAGCAATATTTTGACGTATATTAGTCTGTTTTTCTTTATGCGATTAAACCAAATACAACGATTTCGGCAATATTTTCTCCTTTTTCAAACTTTTAATAATTTTTAGTTTATTGTTATTAATTCATTGAATAACGATATATATGATGCAAACACGTATTGATTGCAAATACATTACAAATACAAATACTTGATTTTCAATCAACCATTTGTACCTCGTTATAATAGTGAGAAAAATATTGATTAGGATAGCAATTCTGTTTTTATTGCATATTTCGACGTTTCAGCCGGATTAGAGCAGTTTTACGTGTACATCTTCTCTTGGTAATGTAAATGAAAAATCACGCATATGTTAGTTATTTCTAATGAAAACGCATTGATTATATAATTACTCTCTGAAAACAACATTTTTCATATGCCCTATTAATGGTCTAAATAACACGAAACCTCGCTGAACATTTAAAGTACAAATTGCAAAGATGATAAATGAGTGATTTTTCACGTTTTTTCATGTGTGATTTTAGCAAAAATGTTCGAATCTACTAATATTTGGATACTACATGTTTTCTCGCGATATGTGATTTGGCCTACAAATTTCAGAATTTCGCATAATATTGCGTTTTTAAGCAAGTTTTCTTGCTTTATGTTTGTACTGAAAACCTTCGAATTTAGCAATATTTGGAAGTATATCATTCTGTTTTTCTTTGTGCGATTTAAACCAAATATCAACGATTTCGGCAATATTTGCTATTTTTAAACTTTTAAGAATTTTTATTTTATTGTTATTAATTCATTGATTATACGATAAAATAATGCAAACCCGAAATTGATTGCAAATACATTATAAATACTTGATTTTCAATCAACCATTTGTACCTCGTTATAATAGTGAGAAAAGTATTGATTAGGAGAGTATTCCTGTTTTTATTGCATATTTCGACGTTTCCGCCGGATTAGAGCAGTTTTGCGTGTACATCTTCTCTCTGTAATTTAAATGGAAAATCACGAATATGTTAGTTAATTCTAATGAAAACACTTTGATTTCTATAATTATTTTCTGAAACAAAACTTTTCATATGCCCTCTTAATGGTCTAAATAACACGAAACTTCGCTGAATGATTTAAAGTACAAATCGCTAAAGATGATAAAATAGTGACTTTTTCACGTTTTTTCATGTGTGATTTTCAGCAAAAGTGTTCGAATTTGCGAATATTTCGATACTACTTCATGTTTTCTTGCGATATATGATTTGGCCTACAAGTTACAGAATTTCTCATATTATTACTTTTTAAACAAGTTTTCTTGCATTATGTTGAGTACTGAAACCTTCGAATTTAGCAATATTTTGACGTATATTATTCTGTTTTTCTTTATGCGATTTAAACAAATATCAACGATTTCGGCAATATTTTGTCCTGTTTCAAACTTTTTAAGAATTTTTAGTTTATTGTTATTAATTCATTCTAATATACGATATATCGATGCAAACCCAGAATTGATTGCAAATACATTATAAATACTTGATTTTCAATCAACCATTTGTACCTCGTTATAATATTGAGAAAAATATTGATTAGGAGAGTAATCCTGTTTTTATTGCATATTTCGACGTTTCAGCCGGATTAGAGCAGTTTTACGTGTATATCTTCTCTCTGTAATATAAATGAAAAATCACGAATATGTTAGTTAATTCTAATGAAAACACTTTGATTTATACAAATATTTTCTGAAAACAACATTTTCATATGCCCTCTTAATGGTCTAAATAACACGAAACTTCGCTGAATGATTTAAAGTACAAATCGCTAAAAATGATAAAATAGTGACTTTTTTCACGTTTTTTCATGTGTGATTTTCAGCAAAAGTGTTCGAATTTACTAATATTTGGATACTACTTCATGTTTTTTGGCGATATATGATTTGGCCTACAAATCTCAGAATTTCGCATAATATTGCGTTTTTAAGCAAGTTTTCTTGCATTAGGTTGTGTACTGAAAACCTTCGAATTTAGCAATATTTTGACGTATAGTCTGTTTTTCTTTATGCGATTTAAACCAAATAGTTTATTGTTATTAATTCATAACAATATTTTATGATTGTTATGATTGTTATGATTGTTATGATTTCGGAAATATTTTGTCCGTTTTCAAACTTTTAAGAATTTTTAGTTTATTGTTTCTAATTCATTGAATATACGATATATATGATACAAACACGTAATTGATTACAAATACATTACAAATACTTGATTTTCAATCAAACATTTGTGCCTTGTTATAATAGTGAGAAAATTATTGATTAGGAAAGCAATCCTGTTTTTTTTGCATATTTCGACGTTGCAGCCGGATTAGAGCAGTTTTACGTGTACATCTTCTCTTGGTAATGTAAATGAAAAATCACGAATATGTTAGTTATTTCTAATGAAAACACATTGTTTTATATAATTATTTTCTAAAAACAACATTTTCATATGCCCTATTAATGGTCTAAATAACACGAAACCTCGCTGAACGATTATAAGTAAAAATCGCAAAACATGGTAATATAGTGATTTTTTTCCACGTTTTTGCATGTAGTGTGTGTTTTGGCAAAAATATTCGAAATTACTAATAATTTCTTACTATTTCACGTTCTCTCGCGATTAGCGATTTGGCCTACAAATCTCAGAATTTCGCATAATATTGCGTTTTTAAGCAAGTTTTCTTGCATTATGTTGTGTACTGAAAACCTTCGAATTTAGCAATATTTTGACGTATATTATTCTGTTTTCTTTATGCGATTTAAACCAATATCAACGATTTCGGCAATATTTTGTCCTGTTTCAAACTTTTAAGAATTTTTAGTTTATGAATATTAATTCATTCTAATGTACGATATATCGATACAAACCCATAAGTGATTGCAAATACATTATAAATACTTGATTTTCAATCAACCATTTGTACCTCGTTATAATAGTGAAAAAAGTATTGACTAGGAGAGTATTCCTGTTTTTATTGCATATTTCGACGTTTCAGCTGGATTAGAGCAGTTTTGCGTGTACATCTTCTCTCTGTAATATAAATGAAAAATCACGAATATGTTACTTAATTCTAATGAAAACACATTGATTTATATGATTATTTTCTGAAAACAACATTTTCATTTCGTTATAATAGTTAGAAAAATATTGATTAGGAAAGCAATCCTGTTTTTATTGCATATTTCGACGTTTCAGCCGGATTAGAGCAGTTTTACGTGTACATCTTCTCTCGGTAGTGTAAATGGAAAATCACGAATATTTTAGTTAATTCTAATGAAAACACATTGATTTTTATAATTTGTACTGAAAACTACATTTTTATATGCCCTTTTAATGGGCTAAATAACACGAAACCTCGCTGAACGATTAGAAGTAAAAATCGCAAAACATAGTAATATAGTGATTTTTTCCATGTTTTTTCATGTAGTGTGTGTTTTGGCAAAAATATTCGAAATTACTAAGAATTTCATACTACTTCATGTACTCTCGAGATAAGCGATTTGGCCTAAAACCTTCGAATTTAGCAATATTTGGACGTATATCATTCAGTTTTCCTTTGTGCGATATAAACCAAATATCAACGATTTCGGCAATATTTATCTATTTTTAAATTTTTAAGAATTTTTATTTTATTGTTAATAATTCATTGAATATACGATAAATATGATGCAAACCCGTAATTGATTGCAAATACATTATAAATACTTGATTTTCAATCAACCATTTGTACCTCGTTATAATAGTGAGAAAAATATTGATTAGGAAAGCAATCCTGTTTTTATTGCATATTTCGACGTTTCAGCGGGATTTGAGCAGTTTTACGTGTACATCTTCTCTCTGTAATTTAAATGGAAAATCACGAATATGTTAGTTAATTCTAATGAAAACACTTTGATTTCTATAATTATTTTCTGAAAACAACATTTTCATATACCCTCTTAATGGTCTAAATAACACGAAACTTCGCTGAATGATTTAAAGTACAAATCGCTAAAGATGATAAAATAGTGACTTTTTCACGTTTTTTCATGTGTGATTTTCAGCAAAAGTGTTCGAATTTGCGAATATTTCGATACTACTTCATGTAGTATCGATATATGATTTGCGATATATGATTTGGCCTACAAGTCTCAGAATTTCTCATAATATTACTTTTTTAAACAAGTTTTCTTGCATTATGTTGAGTACTGAAAACCTTCGAATTTAGCAATATTTTGACGTATATTATTCTGTTTTTCTTTATGCTATTTAAACCAAATATCAACGATTTCGGCAATATTTTGTCCTGTTTCAAACTTTTTAAGAATTTTTAGTTTATTGTTATTAATTCATTCTAATATACGATATATCGATGCAAACCCAGAATTGATTGCAAATACATTATAAATACTTGATTTTCAATCAACCATTTGTACCTCGTTATAATATTGAGAAAAATATTGATTAGGAGAGTAATCCTGTTTTTATTGCATATTTCGACGTTTCAGCCGGATTAGAGCAGTTTTACGTGTATATCTTCTCTCTGTAATATAAATGAAAAATCACGAATATGTTAGTTAATTCTAATGAAAACACTTTGATTTATATAAATATTTTCTGAAAACAACATTTTCATATGCGCTCTTAATGGTCTAAATAACACGATACTTGGCTGAATGATTTAAAGTACAAATCGCTAAAGATGATAAAATAGTGACTTTTTTCACGTTTTTTCATGTGTGATTTTCAGCAAAAATGCTCGAATTTACTAATATTTAGATACTACTTCATGTTTTCTCGCGATATGTGATTTGGCCTAGAAATCTCAGATTTTCGCATAATATTGCGTTTTTAAACAAGTTTTCTTGCATTATGTTGTGTACTGAAAACCTTCGAATTTAGCAATATTTTGACGTATATTAGTCTGTTTATCTTTATGCGATTTAAACCAAATATCAACGATTTCGGCAATATTTTGTCCTTTTTCAAACTTTTTAATAATTTTTAGTTTATTGTTATTAATTCATTGAATATACGATATATATGATGCAAACACGTAATTGATTGCAAATACATTACAAATACAAATACTTGATTTTCAATCAACCATTTGTACCTCGTTATAATAGTGAGAAAAATATTGATTAGGATAGCAATCCTGTTTTTATTGCATATTTCGACGTTTCAGCCGGATTAGAGCAGTTTTACGTGTACATCTTCTCTTGGTAATGTAAATGAAAAATCACGCATATGTTAGTTATTTCTAATGAAAACACATTGATTTATATAATTATTTTCTGAAAACAACATTTTCATATGCCCTATTCATTATAAATACTTGATTTTCAATCAACCATTCGTACCTCGTATAATATTGAGAAAAATATTGATTAGGAGAGTAATCCTGTTTTTATTGCATATTTCGACGTTTCAGCCGGATTAGAGCAGTTTTACGTGTATATCTTCTCTCTGTAATATAAAGGGAAAATCACGAATATGTTAGTTAATTCTAATGAAAACACTTTGATTTATATAAATATTTTCTGAAAACAACATTTTCATATGCCCTCTTAATGGTCTAAATAACACGAAACTTCGCTGAATGATTTAAAGTACATATCGCTAAAGATGATAAAATAGTGACTTTTTTCACGTTTTTTCATGTGTGATTTTCAGCAAAAATGCTCGAATTTACTAATATTTGGATACTACTTCATGTTTTCTCGCGATATGTGATTTGGCCTACAAATCTCAGAATTTCGCATAATATTGCGTTTTTAAACAAGTTTTTTTGCATTATGTTGTGTACTGAAAACCTTCGAATTTAGCAATATTTTGACGTATATTAGTCTGTTTTTCTTTATGCGATTTAAACCAAATATCAACGATTTCGGCAATATTTTCTCCTTTTTCAAACTTTTTAATAATTTTTAGTTTATTGTTATTAATTCATTGAATATACGATATATATGATGCAAACACGTAATTGATTGCAAATACATTACAAATACAAATACTTGATTTTCAATCAACCATTTGTACCTCGTTATAATAGTGAGAAAAATATTGATTAGGATAGCAATCCTTGTTTTTATTGCATATTTCGACGTTTCAGTCGGATTAGAGCAGTTTTACGTGTACATCTTCTCTTGGTAATGTAAATGAAAAATCACGCATATGTTAGTTATTTCTAATGAAAACACATTGATTTATATAATTACTTTCTGAAAACAACATTTTCATATGCCCTATTAATGGTCTAAATAACACGAAACCTCGCTGAACTATTTAAAGTACAAATTGCAAAAGATGATAAATGAGTGACTTTTTTCACGTTTTTTCATGTGTGATTTTAGCAAAAATGTTCGAATCTACTAATATTTGGATACTACATGTTTTCTCGCGATATGTGATTTGGCCTACAAATTCAGAATTTGGCATAATATTGCGTTTTTAAGCAAGTTTTCTTGCTTTATGTTTTGTACTGAAAACCTTCGAATTTAGCAATATTTGGAAGTATATCATTCTGTTTTTCTTTGTGCGATTTAAACCAAATATCAACGATTTCGGCAATATTTTGCTATTTTTAAACTTTTAAGAATTTTTATTTTATTGTTATTAATTCATTGAATATACGATAAACATAATGCAAACCCGAAATTGATTGCAAATACATTATAAATACTTGATTTTCAATCAACCATTTGTACCTCGTTATAATAGTGAGAAAAGTATTGATTAGGAGAGTATTCCTGTTTTTATTGCATATTTCGACGTTTCCGCCGGATTAGAGCAGTTTTGCGTGTACATCTTCTCTCTGTAATTTAAATGGAAAATCACGAATATGTTAGTTAATTCTAATGAAAAACACTTTGATTTCTATAATTATTTTCTGAAAACAACATTTTCATATGCCCTCTTAATGGTCTAAATAACACGAAACTTCGCTGAATGATTTAAAGTACAAATCGCTAAAGATGATAAAATAGTGACTTTTTCACGTTTTTTCATGTGTGATTTTCAGCAAAAGTGTTCGAATTTGCGAATATTTCGATACTACATGTTTTCTTGCGATATATGATTTGGCCTACAAGTTACAGAATTTCTCATAATATTACTTTTTAAACAAGTTTTCTTGCATTATGTTGAGTACTGAAAACCTTCGAATTTAGCAATATTTTGACGTATATTATTCTGTTTTTCTTTATGCTATTTAAACCAAATATCAACGATTTCGGCAATATTTTGTCCTGTTTCAAACTTTTTAAGAATTTTTAGTTTATTGTTATTAATTCATTCTAATATACGATATATCGATGCAAACCCAGAATTGATTGCAAATACATTATAAATACTTGATTTTCAATCAACCATTTGTACCTCGTTATAATATTGAGAAAAATATTGATTAGGAGAGTAATCCTGTTTTTATTGCATATTTCGACGTTTCAGCCGGATTAGAGCAGTTTTACGTGTATATCTTCTCTCTGTAATATAAATGAAAAATCACGAATATGTTAGTTAATTCTAATGAAAGCACTTTGATTTATATAAATATTTCTGAAAACAACATTTCAAATGCGCTCTTAATGGTCTAAATAACACGATACTTGGCTGAATGATTTAAAGTACAAATCGCTAAAGATGATAAAATAGCGACTTTTTCACGGTTTTTTCATGTATGATTTTCAGCAAAAATGCTCGAATTACTAATATTTA
>WNGS01007028.1:0-12762 GCA_020271785.1 Procambarus virginalis
TAATAGTATTTTAACTAGCTTGTGTGATTTATATAACATTTAAAAATGTAGCATCATGCCTTATCATCCAGCTAGCAACGGACTGGCCGAACGTACTAACAGAAAAGTGTTAGATGCCTTGAGAGTCACTTTGAATTTTGATAACAACATTGGGATGATTTATACCCTTAATTCAGTGTGCTATAAATTTTTCAATTAATGTTTCTACAGGAGACACACCTCACGCTATTCTTTATGGTACAGATAAGATCCTCCCTAATGAATTGATTAACGTACCTCCTACTCCCTTATATAACGTAGATGATTTTGTTCAGTGAAGCGTAGACAAATGCAACTAGTATTCAAGAAAATACGAGAACAATTGTCCAAAGCTACAGCCGAGTTCACTCGAGCAAGGATGAACGAGCTTAACCCAGTAAAATAAATATTGGATCTGTAGTAATGATACTCAACCAACACAGTCTGGCCCTATGTACAAGTTAACTAGAAATTTTTGGGTCCATATAAGGTAATCGAGCTTATCAAAGGTAACAAGTACAGACTGAAAAATTTAGTATCAGGGAGGGAGTATATAAATGAGCATTTAGACCATATGAAGTTAGCTAAAATGACTGTTGACGAGACTGATGAGGAAGATGACAATGAACTCACCCAGACAGATACCCTATTGGGACACCACCTTCTGTGGTTGACAGACCACTTGATATCAGCAACCCCATACTAGCACTTATAATCTTAGATCTAGACCTCTCGTTTCAACCGTGCACTCACCACATGGCCATTGGCTACATGTTAACAAGGTTATCCCTCAAGATGATAGTTTGTCACATGCAGTTTCATCTGTTCCTGATCCTCAGTCAGAGCCAGAGTTGTATAGTGCTCTGGATGAGCTAGGTGTATATCCGCAGAATTTACAGTTAAGTGCACTCTGCAGTTATTCTGTTTTGTTTTGCATAATTCATTTGCAGTATTTCCACCACATGTGTCTTATTATTACCATATATATATATATTGTATGATCATGTTTTCTCAATTTTATTTTGTTACAAATTAAATGCCATTGTTAAGTCTACTGCCATTTGTAATTTTTTTTACAGTGCTTGTCATAAAGATTTCATTAATGTTCTAGCAACCACATTGAGGCCAGTGAATCCTGACTGCTATCACGCAGATGTTAGTCTTCTGTTCCAGGTCTTGTATATACTTGTAAATATATTGCAAATTAAATATATTGTACATTGGTCTTGTAAATATATATTGTACATTGAAAAGAAAGAAAAAAAAAGAAAAAATTATCTAATCTTAAAATTCATTTGTGGTTGTTAGGTCAGAACTTTGCCTCATTAATGTATAATTGTTTAATTTTGTATTGTTTTCAAGCACATGCCATGACACATGTTAATAATTTTGTTTAGGCAATACTTTGAGTTTTATTGTTCATAGCTGACAGTAGACATACACATGTTCTTAATACTTGGTTGAATCAAAGCATTGTACCATGATTTTCACCTATTATATAATTTTTTTTTTTTTTTTTTTTTTGTGGCATATGCCAAGATGCTAGTATTACGCCCACCTGATGTATTTCAATGTTTATTATGAAATTTTCACATGTACCTTGATACCTTACTTACCTTACCTTGAGGTGCTTCCGGGCTTATCGTCCCCGCGGCCCGGTCATCGACCAGGCCTCCTGGTTGCTGGACTGATCAACCAGGCTGTTGGACGCGGCTGCTCGCAGCCTGACGTATGAGTCACAGCCTGGTTGATCAGGTATCCTTTGGAGGTGCTTATCCAGTTCTCTCTTGAACACTGTGAGGGGTTTGCCAGTTATGTCCCTTATGTGTAGTGGAAGCGTGTTGAACAGTCTCGGGCCTCTGATGTTGATAGAGTTCTCTCTCAGAGTACCAGTTGCACCTCTGCTTTTCAACGGGGGTATTCTGCACATCCTGCCATGTCTTCTGGTCTCATGTGATGTTATTTCTGTGTGCAGGTTTGGGACCAGCCCCTCTAATATTTTCCACGTGTAAATTATTATGTATCTCTCCCGCCTGCGCTCAAGGGAATACAGATTTAGGCTCTTTAGTCGGTCCCAATAGTTTAGATGTTTTACCGAGTGGATTCTAGCAGTAAAGGATCTCTGCACGCTCTCCAGGTCAGCAATTTCACCCGCAGTGAAAGGGGCTGTCATTGTGCAGCAGTACTCCACTCTAGAGAGCACAAGCGTTTTGAAAAGTGTCATCATCGGTATAGCATCTCTAGTGTGAAAAGTTCTTGTTATCCAACCTGTCATTTTTCTTGCAGTTGTGACGGCTACTTTATTGTGTTCTTTAAAGGTAAGGTCTTCCGACATGAGTACACCCAGATCCTTTACATTGCCTTTTCGTTCTATGTTATGATTTGCCTGAGTTTTGTACGTGGTTTCCGTTTTTATATTTTCATTTTTTCCATAGCGCATGAGCTGGAACTTGTCTTCGTTAAACACCATATTATTTTCTGTAGCCCATAGAAAGACCTGATCTACATCTGACTGGAGGTTCGCCGTGTCCTCTATGTTGCCTACTCTCATGAAGATCCTAGTGTCATCTGCAAAGGATGATACAGTGCTATAGGTTGTGTTCTTGTCTATGTCCGATATAGGATGAGAAAAAGTACTGGAGCAAGCACAGTACCCTGGGGGACTGAGCTCTTAACGGTTGACGGGTTGGATTTTATTTTGTTGACTATTACACATTGGGTTCTGTTGGTCAGGAAATTGTAGATCCATCTGCCTACTTTTCCGGTAATTCCTTTTGAGCGCATTTTATGGGCAATAACACCATGGTCACATTTATCAAAAGCTTTTGCGAAATCTGTGTAAATTACATCAGCGTTTTGTTTGTCTTCCATAGCATCTAATGCCATATCATAGTGGTCCAGCAACTGCGACAGGCAAGAGCGCCCTGTTCTGAAACCATGTTGTCCGGGGTTATGGAGATGCTGTGATTCCATGTATTTTGTGATCTTACTTCTTAGCACTCTCTCAAAAATTTTTATGATGTGCGATGTTAGTGCTATCGGTCTGTAATTTTTTGCCTCTGCCTTATTTCCTCCTTTATGAAGTGGTGCTATCTCTGCTGTTTTTAGTATATCAGGAATAACGCCAGTATCTAGGCTTTGTCTCCACAGAATGTGAAGGGCCTGCGATAGTGGTTTTTTACAGTTCTTGATGAATATGGAGTTCCAAGAATCCGGGCCTGGTGCGGAGTGCATAGGCATACTGTTTATGGCTTCTTCAAAATCCAGTGGGGATAGGGTGACGTCTGATATATGATTTGATGTTGGTATCATATCCATGAAAAATTCATTTGGGTTATCGATCTTTAGTGCGTTTAATGGCTCGCTGAAGACAGAGTCGTATTGCTTCCTCAGTAGCTCGCTCATTTCTTTGTTGTCATCGGTGAAAGTTCCATCTTCCTTTCGCAGGGGCCCGATACTAGATGTGGTTTTTGATCTTGATTTTGCATAGGAGAAAAAATATTTCGGGTTTCTCTCTATTTCACTGATGGCCTTTTGCTCTCTTTCCCTCTCCTGCGTTTTGTATGATTCTTGTAGCTTGAGTTCAATTTTTCCTATTTCGCTACCTAACCTTCTTCGCCGTTCCTGAGATAGGGTGCGACTCTCAAGTTTCCGCGATTCGTTTTCTTCGCCTATATAGGGAACGACGTTCTCGTTCCAATCTGCATCTCTTCCTCTTTTTTCTTAGGGGGATGCGGTTTGTACATATTTCTAGTGCTACTGAGCTTATTTTTTCCAGGCACTGGTTCAGGTTCGCATTTCCTAGCTGTTCTTCCCAGTTTATTTCTGTGAAGTCCTGGTTTATTTGCTCCCAGTTTATCTGTTTATTATTGAAGTTGAATTTGCTGAAATCTCCTCCACCGGGAATCTGGACTGGTTTTGAAGGTCTATTCCCCATGGTTGTCATAACTTCAATTAAGTTGTGATCTGAGTAACAGGTATTTGTAATCATTATGTTCCTGATCAATTCATCATTATTAGTGAAAATGAGGTCCAGCGTGTTCTCCTTCCTGGTTGGTTCTACTATTTGTTGGTTTAAGGCAAACCTGTCGCACATCCGTAGCAGGTCATTTGCATGTGCTTGTTCATTAAGGCTACTTCCTGGTATTCTTTCTGATATTACTGTATTAGCCAGGTGCTTCCATTTCAGGTGCCGTAGGTTGAAGTCCCCAAGCAGAATGATGTTCGGAGCTGGATAATAATTCAATCCGGAGCATTCAATAATGTAAGCCATTATTGAATGCCACCGAGGTTCTTTCAGTATTATTGTAACTATATAGCTAGCCAGAGCTTGTCGACAAGGGACGTCGACTTGGTAGCGTGTCCGAGCGGTGTTATATTCAAATTCCCCGCCAGTTGGAACATAACCAATCACAGCCGAGTAGGCCTCTGACGTCATGCCACATCACAGCCACCAGCCATGCTTGCGGTAGTCAGTCATCTCCACAGACCCAGAGTAGTAGGACCTCGGCTGGCCAGATATATATCTGTTTGTCTCGCCCAATAAACCTACAAATGACTACGGTGTATAATATTCAACCCCACACAAGGCAAAGAATAAACGTACGTTTATGTTACGTTGTTGGGTAGATTAGATACACAGTGTTTAGTGAGTTTCATATTTATTTAGTAGTCCTGGATACAGCAATGTTGTAGACGTTGATACGAAGCCTGGAGCAGAGCAGAGAGCTGAGTGAGGCCGGAGCCGTGGAGCTCTATGCGGGAGAGCGTGGAAGCTCGATTGGGAATTGCGAGTGTGTGAACTCGGGGAGCGAGAGCGTTGTAGCTGGATGCGGTCGTAGTCTGCTGTCTGCTCTGTGTCGAAGCTGTAGCGTCTTGGGTCGACTAGAACTGCCCAAGCCGAGTACTACATTCTTGACTGGAGATTGTACTGGTTTGCTGTTTTCACATCGCTGGGTTATATGGTGATTACACCTCAGCTCCCTCCAACAAGGTGAGAAGAGTATTACCTATCATTGGGGAAAGGATTGTAGCTTATGTGATTAGTAATGCATTAAGATAATGAGACAATGGAGCGAGTATAAGGATTACTCGCTACAGTACCAAATTTCCCAGAATATGTACCCATGCTACACAACTTTACCATTGTAATCATTTCTGTTATCTTATAAGAACACTGTTTTTTTCCAAAAAACGGTGGGTTTTTCTGAGAAAGAGAAAACGCTCTGAGAAAAAGAGGTTGTCATAGCCGCTGCCGTCTTAGCTGCCTGCGTTCAGGGGTCGATGTCCAGCCGACGTTCTTCCTGTGATGAGTTAAGCCGGCGATGTTATTCAAATATTATATTTATATTGGTCATATAATTATACGGCCTCCCAGGCCGCTGGTTTATCCAGACGTGTTGTCTGCCCGGTGTAGCCCGGAAGATACTGCTGCCTCCCAGGCCGCTGGTTTATCCAGACGTGTTATCTGCCCGGTGTAGCCCGGAAGATACTGCTGCCTCCCAGGCCGCTGGTTTATCCAGACGTGTTGTCTGCCCGGTGTAGCCCGGAAGATACTGCTGCCTCCCAGGCCGCTGGTTTATCCAGACATGTTGTCTGCCCGGTGTAGCCCGGAAGGTTTTCACAGCCACTGCTGTCTTAGCTGCCTTCGTTCAGGGGTTGATGTCCAGCCAACGTTCTTCCCGCGATGTGTCGCTGTGTTCTAGCGGCTGATGCTCGGTTCGGTCTGTTGCAGCTGGTCCAGCCGTCTGCCCTAGTGTCCGAGCCGCCGCTCTCTTCCTACGTTGTTGCTCAATTTTTTTTTGGTGTCCAGCTGCTGCAGCTGTTGGTGTTCTGGCTGCTGACATTCCCGGCAGTCGGTGTTCTAGCTGCTGTGGGTGCAGCTGTTGCTGTCCCAGCTTGCTGCTGTTCAGGTGGAACATGGTCCAGCTGCTGACGTTCCAGCGGTTGTTGGACCAGCTCCCATGCTACAGCTGAAGTTGTTCCTGATGTTCCAGTTGAAGCGGTCCCAACTGATTATGCCCATCCTACTGCGTTCCGGCTCTCGAGGTTCCAGCTGCCGACATGCCAGCCCCCGAAGTTCCAGCTGAAGCGTTCCAGCTGACGTTGTGCCTATTAGCACTCCTTTCAGTTTATTGTATTTGATTGTAATTTATTTCAGCTTCATGCGTTAATCCCGTTTTCCCTAAAGTTATATTCCAGCATTATTTTGAGCATAATTTGTTTTGCAGTCGCACTTCCCTTACTGCTGCAGTTCCCCTTGGCCCGTTGCCGCTAATTTTGTATCTTCGGCAGCGGCCGAAGATGCTCTCCACTCCCTTGTTGGCTCCCAGGTTCTATATGGTCCCTAATTGTCTTGCAGTTGGACTTCTACTTATGACTGAAGTTTTCCCTGGTGGCCAGTTGCAACTATTTATTTATCTTCAGCAGATGTTGATGCACCAGTTGCCAATGTCCAGCTGCAGGTGTTCCGCTGCTGATGTTCCGAGGCAGGATTTTGCAGTTTACATTTGGCAACTGTTGTTTATGTTAAGTCCCTTACTTTGCCCTTGTTGACCACTAATGTTCGTGTTGTACATGCTACGTTTATGTTGGTTTAATGTTAAGGTTAGGGTTTCCCTGCTTACTTCCTCCTCCCAGTGTGGGACATTTACTTACTTATCTATTTATAGTGATTTCTATGTTGTGCTTGACCTTACTCTTGTCATTTCCAGTTTACACCTGCTAGGTGATGCTTTAAATTTATTATTAACAAATTTAATGTTCACGTACTGGATTTATCAATTAATGACAGTCCCGGGAAAAAAATTATATGGTATTATTACTACTGCTCATATTATTACGGTTAATCTGCTATTATTTGTAATTTGAGTTTATTCTGGGTTCTTTATGCTTCTATATTATTGTTTTAAGCCTACTTGGCGTATGGTCTTCTGTTGCATCGGTGGAGTTGGCTGGGTTATCATCCACTCGTTACTATTTGCTATTGATGTTAGTTATAGTCACTTTTAGTGTTAATGATCTCGTGTCAATTCCCCATCTGGCTTCTGGCCTCGCCTAACGCCATGAATGTTGTTCCTATTGTATCATACTATTACTTATTTAAGTTCTTTCTTATTAGGTCCGGGTTTTAGTCGCCTTACTTCTACCCTCCCTCTGCTTTAATTGTTATTGTTTTCTCTGGCATTTTCTCGCCATGCCCTCGGTCGGCCCCGTACTAGGCCCATTAGCTGGGCCAGTCTGTTACGCCCTTAGCCGGGACCCCTGTGGAGCCCCTAGCTGGGCGGGCCGCCCTGTTAGCGGTCTAATGGTCCTGCGTCCTAGTACTTTGGAAGGAGTATTTTGCGCTTTTCCCTATCCTTCTAGTGCTTATGTCTTTTACATTTTCCTTAGTGGATGCTTCACGTTATATTTGTAAGGTACTATATTGCTTATAAATATATATATATATATGTATTATATATATATATATATATATATATATATATATATATATAATATATATTATATAATATATATTATATATATATGTCGTACCAAAGTAGCCAGAACTCACTTTTGGGCCTACTATGCAAGGCCCGATTTGCCTAATAAGCTAAGTTTTCCTGAATTAATATATTTTCTCTAATTTTTTTCTTATGAAATAATAAAGCTACCCCATTTCATTATGTATGAGGTCAATTTTTTTATTGGAGTTAAAATTAACATAGATATATGATCGAGCCTAACCACCCTACCTAACCTAACCTAACCTATCTTTATAGGTTAGGTTAGGTTAGGTAGCCGAAAAAGTTAGGTTAGGTTAGGTTAGGTTGGTTAGGTAGTCGAAAAACAATTAATTCATGAAAACTGGCCTATTAGGCAAATCGGGCCTTGCATAGTAGGCTGAGAAGTGCGTTCTGGCTACTAGGTACGACATATATATAAT
Organism: Procambarus virginalis; assembly: GCA_020271785.1. Classification (NCBI taxonomy): domain Eukaryota; kingdom Metazoa; phylum Arthropoda; class Malacostraca; order Decapoda; family Cambaridae; genus Procambarus; species Procambarus virginalis. The sequence goes on from WNGS01007028.1 coordinate 7,946, forward strand.
ATAATATATATATATATATATATATTATATATATATATATATATATATATATAATATATATATTATATAACAATCTTTAGACAACACCCACCAGTGGGACTCGAACCCAGAAAGCACAACTATCTTCCAATAGCTGCCATAACTAGTATGCCTTAACCCACTACACCAAGTCAGACCCTTAAAAGAGATAGAGACTTCGAAGTATTTACCTCAAATATCTCCACCTCCCAAGGGCGCCAGATTAGTGAGGGGTCACTCAAGCATTTTTCATCAAGCCACTGTCAATGTGGGAGAACTCGTGTCTATGCTATAAGCACATACTTGCATGAACCACAAGAGAAGATTAACAATCTTTAGACAACACCCACCAGTGGGACTCGAACCCAGAAAGCACAACTATCTTCCAATAGCTGCCATAACTAGTATGCCTTAACCCACTACACCAAGTCAGACCCTTAAAAGAGATAGAGACTTCGAAGTATTTACCTCAAATATCTCCACCTCCCAAGGGCGCCAGATTAGTGAGGGGTCACTCAAGCATTTTTCATCAAGCCACTGTCAATGTGGGAGAACTCGTGTCTATGCTATAAGCACATACTTGCATGAACCACAAGAGAAGATTAACAATCTTTAGACAACACCCACCAGTGGGACTCGAACCCAGAAAGCACAACTATCTTCCAATAGCTGCCATAACTAGTATGCCTTAACCCACTACACCAAGTCAGACCCTTAAAAGAGATAGAGACTTCGAAGTATTTACCTCAAATATCTCCACCTCCCAAGGGCGCCAGATTAGTGAGGGGTCACTCAAGCATTTTTCATCAAGCCACTGTCAATGTGGGAGAACTCGTGTCTATGCTATAAGCACATACTTGCATGAACCACAAGAGAAGATTAACAATCTTTAGACAACACCCACCAGTGGGACTCGAACCCAGAAAGCACAACTATCTTCCAATAGCTGCCATAACTAGTATGCCTTAACCCACTACACCAAGTCAGACCCTTAAAAGAGATAGAGACTTCGAAGTATTTACCTCAAATATCTCCACCTCCCAAGGGCGCCAGATTAGTGAGGGGTCACTCAAGCATTTTTCATCAAGCCACTGTCAATGTGGGAGAACTCGTGTCTATGCTATAAGCACATACTTGCATGAACCACAAGAGAAGATTAACAATCTTTAGACAACACCCACCAGTGGGACTCGAACCCAGAAAGCACAACTATCTTCCAATAGCTGCCATAACTAGTATGCCTTAACCCACTACACCAAGTCAGACCCTTAAAAGAGATAGAGACTTCGAAGTATTTACCTCAAATATCTCCACCTCCCAAGGCGCCAGTTNACCTCTGCTTGTCTGTTCCAATTCAAGTTGTTTTTGCTGGTTCTGCAACTCCAACCTCTGCTTGTCTGCTTCCCCTAGCCATTTCCAATTTAGTCTCCAACTCCAACTTAAAGATTGCCACCTTGTCAACTGACTCTTCGTCTAACTCTCCCAAACACTCTTCGTCAAGTCTCTCCTCTTCACCAAGTGTGTGACAATAACTCTTAACACTTGAGCTTTCAACATTTTACTGGAAACTGCTAGGTTCAATTTATCAGCCAGCAACAACAACCAGACTTCCTTAAGTCTTTAATTTTACCAAAATTTGGCTGATCTACCAGCGCAACAACCTGATCCTCCATGGTTGGCTCAATAATCACAACTTACACTTGAAACAACACTGAAATTATGCTTGGCCCCTGGCACAAGCTGAACACTTACCTCAAATCGTGAAGCGTTGAAAGTTTTCACAGCAGCTCAGATTGAACAGATATTACACAGGCTTGATTAGGCGTCACTAGATAATCACAGAGTACCTAGGAAGGCAATTGCTATTATAATTAGCACTGTTAATTGTACAACATTACAGGGAATTAATGGTATAAGATCCCGGACACAGGCCTCCATTTGTTACCACCCTCGAGACTAAATAAGGTTCTTCTCCCAGCAGTGTACATAAAATAATTAGTATAGGCCTTTCTAATCATAGTCTAGGGGAATAAGATAAAACACTGCATAAAATGGGGAACAATATATTTATGCTAAGAGGGACAAACATAACAATTAAATGGTACGTAAATATAGCCAGAAATATTTATCAGCATGCAAATTAAAATAAAATACTTCTCGAGCAATGAGCAATATTACTAGCACTTAAAACTATACATGGGAGAATACAATATCATCTGACCAGGAAATAAAAACTTTGAATGACTGAATATACAAATCAAGGACTTACCTTAATACATGTCTTCCCTCGATCACAGTCACCACGCTACTAACCCACGCGTCTGTCCACAGGCCAAGCGTCTACCAACAAAACAACTAACTATCCACATAACATTGTAGAATTACAAATAAAAAATGGAAGTACTAAATAACAACATATTATTAATCAAAGAGTACACCATTACATTAGTTTATACAATAGCATTTACAGACAAATAAATAGGAGTTATAAATCAAGGTTAAATCATAAACACTCGCTTGACAATACTTTCCCACGCTACTCACATATCCAACCTGATCAACCCCCACAGAGAAACACATGAGAATTGTAACACGAAAGCCTCATACAAATAATATGCAACTCAAGCACACTAATACATTCAATAATATATATCATATAACATACAAAATCTCACATTATACAACTGGATGCTATAATGATTAAAGAATAAGACAATACAGTAATACAATAATTAAGAGTAATGAGAGGATCTTAACAAGATTCGTAACAGGTACCTGTTGGGCTCTCGCTTGACTTGTTGTTGTTGTTGTGGTGCCTGGCAGATCAGCTGTGACTGGAACATATGTCTCAGACCCTGATAGAATAGTCCAGACTGCCAATCGGGTCAACCCATGTGTTGCGTTTCCAAAAGGATCGCCCATGTTGGAATCGGCGAACGTCCTAATAATATTGTTGAAAACATCTTGATAACTTATTAAACCAAAATTATTTATATGTCAGAACAAAGACAGAAACGGGATCTATATGTAAAATCTTTACCAGAAAAATATTTCAAGTAAAACCAAAGATATTTGTAGTTGTATAAAGTTGCATTTTTCATCGCTGGTAGAGCTGGAAACTCGCAACATTCATCTCTGAACAATGCTTATTTCACGCAGATTCGTTAATAAACGTTTATTAACGAATCTGTATGTTTATATGTTAACGTTTTATATGACTCAAGAAAGATAGAAATATAAGCTTCATTTTAAATACTTTACCATAGATATATATAAAGCTCAAGTGAAGATACATGTGTTTTTATTATTTAAAGTAGTCATTCAGTAGCTTGTCGGTCATGGAGTGCAGAAGCCTACGCACTTGCCGATATAGTTTGTAATTAACAAAGAAACGTTAATAAAGCCTAAAATATTATATGCCTTCAGAAAGACCGAGATATACTCGTTATTGCGATTGCACCAAAGGAAATATATCTTGTTGGAAAACAAAGTTATATAAATTTTAAATTAAGTTTCGACTCTCGCCCGGGCAAGAAACTATGTGAACAAGATCTACGACATACTCTCCAACACTATATGTGTGATTGTTCTGTTATGACTTCAGACCAAATGGTATGAGGTACTTTGAGCTTTGTAATTCCTTCATACACACAGGAATATTGGTAGATATTAAACAAATCACAAGGGCCGTGACGAGGATTCGAACCTGCATCCAGGAGCATCCCAGACACTGCCTTAATCGACTGAGCTACGACATGGTAAAAAGAGTTGAAACCGAAGTTCTACTGAGCAGTGTGTAATGATGCAATGGCGAAGAGGGAGAACGGCCTATTGACATTGCTCGGGTGCAGGGGGGAGTTGTGTAAAACCCTGGTTTGTGCCTCGGAGAGGCTACGGGATCCAGTAAGTTCAGTAGAATTTCAGTTTCAACTCTTTTACCCTGTCGTAGCTCAGTTGATTAAGGATGTCTGGGATGCTCCTGGACGTAGGTTCGAATCCTCGTCACGGCCCTTGTGGATTTGTTCATTTGATGCATCACGTTAGTGTGATCTCTGTGTGCAATTGGGAGATATTCTTGTGCTGTACCCAGATTTTCCTAGTAGTGAGGGTAATAGATCATTCTTAAATTTCATATTCTCTCCTTATTTTTTAATCAGAGTTGATTTGTTTTTGTATTGAGGCTGGTATTTTGTCCCCTGATTCCATGTAAGACTAACCATCCTGTGAGATGGGAATATTAGATGAGCTTATAGCTAATTTTTTATCTACACTCTGTAATCTTTCATTCAGAATAAGGTAGCAGCACATTGCTGTGTATACCTAAGTTTGGCAATAATAAAAAAGATGTAATGTTACTCTCCCATCTTCTGTTTGAGTTAGGTTTAGTTGATTATGCCTGTTGTAGTAAGGAAAAGAAAGTGCATAAGGTGAATATATTATTGTATGTTATACACATTTATTATTGCAGGACGTAACTGTACTGGAATTATTTGATCAATAAAGCCACAAGTTTGGTTAAGCATTTGATTACTTCAATACCTAACTTCTCCCAGACAATATACTGGAGTACAGTACAGATTTTAATGTGGTGTAATATGTTAAGTAAGTTTTATAACGTACATTACTATACTTAAAACAACTAATGTTTTGTAAATCCTACAATTACCTACCGACCCATCCCAAATCCTATCCTGATCCCTTCCAAGTGCTATATAGTCGTAATGGTTTGGCGTTTTTCCCTTCTCTACATTTACCAATGATATTTGCACTCTGGTAATATTTATTAGGTTGCGAAAGTA
>WNGS01007029.1:9201-19655 GCA_020271785.1 Procambarus virginalis
ACACATATTCCACATTCACCATCACACCTTCATCACTATTGCCTCACCATCACTCATCCTCTCCCATAGTCACCATCACATCATTTTTAGGTCCCATATTGAGCTAAAAAAATTAACTAATCCTTTTTTTTAGCTCCCTCACCATTCCTCATTCACCATCTCTCACTTTCTTCCCATCACTTTCAAAACTTCCATAGATACCCAAATTGAAAAATACATTTTCATTCCTGTTAGATACAAAGCTCATATCAACTTAAAAGTTTTCATTTTCAACGTCAGCCGCAAAAGGTCTGTTTCAAAAGTGGAAAAGATTGATCTACTTCACAGCAAGGGATTTAATTTTTTTTTCACGTGGGATTAGTGTATATTTCACGGGGAGGATTAATCTCCTTCAGCAAGGGATAAAGCTGATTTACAGGGGGGATTTACGAGTTTTAGCATAGGATTGACGTCTTTCAGTGTGGATTTGTGTGCTTAGAGGGATTTGAATCTTTAAAAGTGTTAAATCTCTGGGGGATTTAACACTTGAACTGGGGGATTAATGCTTCACCAACGGATTTATGGCATTTATTGAAGAGTTCTTGCTTCCCTTATAATAATATTTTTGACATGGAAGAATTAGTCTCGGCAAATATATATTTTCCCGAAATATTTATATAATATATATGTTTGAAAATTACCTATTTCAATAGGGGTTTTATGTATTAAGAAATTCATCTAATTTCACGAGAAAATTTATTTCCTGAGCGAACTTATTATTTCCTTAAGGGAATTTATCGATTCATTTTGGAATTTATTTCAGGAGATAGTTTATCTATTTAACAAAACAAAAATATATGTTTGTGATATATCTTTCCCGCAGCTAAAATATATTTGTATTTCATATATTTCCCTTGAGATTAATACATCTTTATATAGGAGTGATATATTTCACAGGAGGGATTACCTCTTGAGGTGTGAAGTGAAGTCTCACACCGGCAGAGGCAGACAGATAGGCAGACAGGAAGAACAGGAGACAGGAGAACAGGCAGACAGGATAACAGGCAGACAGGATAACAGGCAGACAGGATAACAGGCAGACAGGATAACAGGCAGACAGGATAACAGGCAGACAGGATAACAGGCAGACAGGATAACAGGCAGACAGGAGAACAAGCAGACAGGATAACAGGCAGACAGGATAACAGTCAGACAAGATAACAGGCAGACAGGATAACAGGCAGACAGGAGAACAGGCAGACAGGATAAAGCAGACAGGATAACAAGCAGACAGGAGAACAAGCAGACAGGAGAACAAGCAGATAGGAGAACAGGCAGATAGGAGAACAGGCAGATAGGAGAACAGGCAGACAGGAAACAAGCAGACAGGATAACAGGCAGACAGGAGAACAAGCAGACAGGATAACAGGCAGACAGAATAACAGGCAGACAGGATAACAGGCAGACAGGAGAACAAGCAGACAGGATAACAGGCAGACAGGAGAACAGGCAGACAGGATAACAGGCAGACAGGAGAACAAGCAGACAGGATAACATGCAGACAGGACAAGCAGACAGGATAACAGGCAGACAGGATAACAGGCAGACAGGAGAACAGGCAGACAGGAGAACAGGCAGACAGGAGAACAGGCAGACAGGATAACAGGCAGACAGGAGAACAGGCAGACAGGATAACAGGCAGACAGGAGAACAGGCAGACAGGAGAACAGGCAGACAGGAGAACAGGCAGACAGGATAACAGGCAGACAGGAGAACAGGCAGACAGGAGAACAAGCAGACAGGATAACAGGCAGACAGGAGAACAGGCAGACAGGAGAACAGGCAGACAGGATAACAGGCAGACAGGATAACAAGCAGACAGGAGAACAGGCAGACAGGATAACAGGCAGACAGGATAACAGGCAGACAGGATAACAGGCAGACAGGAGAACAGGCAGACAGGATAACAGGCAGACAGGAGAACAGGCAGACAGGATAACAGGCAGACAGGATAACAGGCAGACAGGATAACAGGCAGACAGGATAACAGGCAGACAGGATAACAGGCAGACAGGAGAACAGGCAGACAGGATAACAGACAGATACACACATTAGACAATCAGTTTAATACACAAGGAAGACAAACAACATTTAAACACAGAAAAAAATATAATTTATTCCAATAGTCAATTTTCAGGAAAAGGAGAAAGGTGGGATGGTAATTAGGAAGGAGGAGAAGGGTAGAGGTTGGGAAATAAAGGGAGGGGAAAGAAGGGAATGAGAGAAGTGAGAGGGGAAAGAGAGAGGAAGAGAGAGACAGACACTGCTTCTCAACTTAACTTGCTGAATAATGACGTATTTATATGTAGATAGGATCCCTGTGAGGGGTTGGGGGGGTCCAGAGACTGCCCTCACCCCTACCTCACTATACCTCCTAGGCTCTGAGCTCCTTAGTGAGGGAGAGGGAGATACAGGGAGGAGGGGCAAGGGGTGATAAAAGGTGAACCTAGGGGAAACCTTGTACCTAGGGGAAGGAGGGAAAGGAGACTGGTGGATCAGGGAGTGATCTCAAATTAAGGGCTCACGTGGGTGGAAAACTGATATCAAAGGATTCATCAAAGAGCTTTTTAAGATGAGGGAGATGACGATAGCCCAGCCCTGACGACCTTAACTACCCTCCCCCCTAACGTCCCTGACGAGCCGATGGCACTCTGAAAACAAATGAGTCGAACTGATTTCCTGCGCCGTGATATGACTTTCATTCCTCGGATGTGTGTTGACCAGGAACCGGTTGGGGAGGTGAGGAAGGTGGTGGAGAGGAATTACGTATGAGAGAGGAGTGCCAGGATTTAGAAGTGTGTGTGGGGTGAGAGAGAGAGACAGAAAGAGACGGATATCCAACATATATAGCATAAATAGGTGAATACAAATAGGTGAAAACACACAAGCAGACAGAAAGAGTCAGACATAGGCTCAGCAGCATCCTTCAAAAGCCTCATCTTTCTCCTCTCCCGCTCGCCCAATATGTTCGGTCATATTCTCAATCGTTTAACATGGAGACAATAACAGTCAGATGGGCCCCTTAGAGGTTGTTTGTGGCCCCTCTGTGGCACTTACTGGCCCCGCAAGTGTCTCTGGAGGCATCATAAGGAAGACATTTGTGGACCAAAACTGTCTTGGCAGTTTCCATGGCATCCCTCACTGTTCAGGGATAACAATTACAGTTAAATGAGCTTGAAAAGATAAATAGATCCAATATTGCTCATTTATACCTAAAAAAAATTGAATATCTGTCTGAGGTTGAAGGCTAGTCTCATCTAATTTTGCACGTTATTGCTGTGGGGCATGTGCCTCACATGCCATAGCGGTTGCCAACACAATGTTTCTCTTGCATTGTGGAGAGAGACAGAGACAGAGACAGATAGACAAACATAAAGAGTCCTCCTCAGCCCTTCTTGACCTGTGTCCTCCCAGCCATGTCCAGCCATGTCCAGCCATGTCCAGCCATGTCCAGACCTGCCCCATACTTCTTGAGGCTTCTCAGCTCTCCCCATCTCTCGCGTGCATGGGTGGCGCGGCGCCCCCCACCTAGCGATGGGGGGATGGGGGTACGAGGGGGGGGGGAGGAAGAGGGGGGAGGTGTACAGAACAGCTGTTAACGACCGCCTTGATCTCTGAGCTCTCAAAGAGCCAGGACGTTAGGATGAGAATATGTTAAGGGCTGTGGACCAACGGCCAGCTGGAGTGTGGTGGTGGTTGTGGTAGTTTGGTGGTGTGTTGTGGTTGTGGTGGTGAGGTTGTGGTGGTAGTGAGGAGGCACTTACATACATATCAGGGAGTTTGCATTGTGTCTAGTCTGGTTCTCTAGACTAGAGTTCTCTAGACTTCTCTTTGCAAGTCTAGTTCTTGTTCTTTGTTTAATTCTTCCGACGATGAAATTCTTTGTCGAATCTGGCCTTAAAGTTGTGGATGGAGGTGGCTTCCACAACTTCTACTTTCAGGTCATTCCACTTGCTGACCACCAGTACAGGAGACGAGTACTACCTTACATTCTTCATCTATGTTTCCAGCTTCCACTTATGTCTTCTCGGCCTACTTTCTCTCATTTTAAAGAGGTTGTCCTTGTCTATGTTGTTATTTCTCATTGGTATCTTACATGTTGCGATCATGTGCCCCCTATTTTTCTTCTCTTCTTCAGGGTTCTGAGATCTTGTTCCCTTAATCTGTCCTTATAGCTCAGACCTCTTAGCTCTGGCAATAATCTTCTTGCAAACGTCTTTTCCAATTTTGGTCTTATGCTTCACTGAACGTGGATTCCAGGCCTATTTGCTGGTTGTGGTTGGTGTGTGTGTGGTTGGTGGTGCTAGTGGTGATATGGCGTTTGGTTGGCAGTGGTTGTGGTATGTTTGGTTCGTGGTTCTATCCTGTTCTCCAGTCCACTGAAATATCAACTACTGTTGTTGACCAGACTACACACTAGGAGGTGAAGGGACGACGACGTTTCAGTTCGTCCTGGACCATTCTAAAGTCGATTGAGAATGGTCCAGGACGGACCGAAACGTCGTCGTCCCTTCACCTTCTAGTGTGTGGTCTGGTCAACATACTTCAGCCACGTTATTGTGACTCATCGACCTGCATCAACTACTGTTATGTATTGTTCTCCAATCCACTCAAACATTCGCTACAGAACATCTTGTTCTCCAGTTGCCTCTGAACCCGCTTGTGTTCTTTAATGCAAAAATCTGTCCATTCCCTCTGCAGAAAACAGGAAACCAGGCAATTCAAGAGCGGGATCAGTCATTAAGAGTTTTATGCGGGTTTTTAATAAGACATGCAATTTCCCCGAGGGCAAAAATATATGGATAAATGCAAAAGGTTAAGAAAGAAAAGGTTAGGGATGATTAACAGCCAAAAATATATTGTGGAATCTGTTGAAAGGGGGGAATGGTTTGGACTTTTCTAGTTGTACTTAGTTGTGCTTGCGGGGGTTGAGTTGTGGCTCTTTGGTCCCGCCTCTCAACTGTCAATCAACTGGTGTACAGGTTCCTGAGCCTATTGGGCTCTGTCATATCTACATTGAAAATGTGTATGGAGTCAGCCTCCACCACATCACTGCCTAATGCAATTCCATTTGTTAACTACTCTGACATTGACACAATTCTTTCTAACGTCTCTGTGGCTCATGTGGGTACTCAGTTTCCACCTGTGTTCCCTTTTTCGTGTTCCACTCATGTTAAAAAAGTTTGTATTTGTTCATCCTGTCAATTCCTCTGAGACTTTCTACCCTCTTCAGCCCAACCACTTAGGCTGGACGGTAGAGCAACGGCCTCGCTTCATGCAGGTCGGCGTTCAATCCCCCGACCGTCCAAGTGGTTGGACACCATTCCTTCCTTCCGTCCCATCCCAAAACCCTTATTCTGACCCTTTCCCAGTGCTATATAGTTGTAATGGCTTGGCACTTTCTTTTTTGTATAATGAAATCAATCTTCTGTCTTCAAGGGACGTGAGGTTTAGCTCCCGTGGCCTTTCCTCGTAGCTCATACCTCTCAGTTCTGGGACTAGTCTGGTGGCGTACCTCTGAATCTTCTCTAACTTTGTCTTGTGTTTAAGTATGGTATGGACTGAACAAATCCACAAGGGCCGTGACGAGGATTCGAACCTACGTCCGAGATCATCCCAGACGCTGCCTTTATCGACTGAGCTACGACATAGTCAAAAGAGTTGAAACCGAAGTTCTACTGAACTTATTGGATCCTGCAGCCTCTCCGAGATACAAACCAGGGTTTTACACAACTTCCCCAGGGACTCCAGCCTGGAGCTGCATAATCCAGGATTGGTCTTACATAGGTGGTATACAAGATCCTGAACGATTCCTTACACAAGTTATAAATGCGGTTCTTATGTTGGTCAGTCTAGCATATGCCGCTGATGATATCCTTTTGATGTGGGCTTCTGGGGACAGGTTCGGTGTGATATCAACCCCCAGATCTTTCTCTCTAGTTGACTCTTGCAGGATTTCACCTCCTAGTTCTGTTTACCTTGCTGTACTTACCTGCCTGTGCTTACTTAGCGGCACCTGAGGTCTTCTCGTTCGCGCTCCTGTAGTCATAACATTGCACTTTCAAGAGATGAATTCAAGTAACCATTTACCAGAACATCTCTGAAATTGTGTCGCCTTATTGTATATTGAGTGAGTTAAAGACGGGAATGAGGGGGTTTACCACTCGTGAAGTTGCACAGAATTGCACAAAGAAACTAAAATGTCTCGATCACCACGTGGTCTCTAAGTCTCAGGTCTTCTCATTCACTGTGCCTCGCGTGTATGAATGAACGTGAGCGACTAGCTGTGAGCACGTGGCAATATTCTCAACAACATTACCACGTGCGTCTGTTTTGATAGTCACTTAATATGCAAGGTTTTGCCCTGCGGGTTTTCAGGTGATTAGGCTTTTACACCCTGTCGTATGCAAATTACTACTTGGGTTTCTATCTTGCCATATTTCACTGTAGTTCATTTTTTTTGCATATTTATTATTCGTAGGTATACAAAACAGGTATGTAATTTGCATACGACAAGGACATAAAAGCCTAATCACCTAATAACTCGCAGTTCAAAACCTTGCATATTACATATGAGGTATGTATACCTGTGTGATATGTGTAATTATGTGTACTTATGTTCTTATATGTTCAAAATGACATAAGAATATGAGAATACATGAAACTATGGGCTAAGACCGCGCTTGGAACCCGGGTACAAATATTTGCCAACGTTCCATATATATAAATCGAGTTTCACGATTATCTGATTTCGAGGAAATATCAAATTAAGTGTTGATTCGTCGGCGCCAACTTGAGCCCGTATCAACAGATCGCTCAGGCGAAGCTGTTGCTCTTTGTTTACCTCATCAGCTGATCTGTGTTTACCTCAACAGCTGATCCGTGTTTACCTCATCAGCTGATCGGAGTCAATACTGGTGCCGGGTGGTGATTGCTTGCCTCCGGGATCCTGCTTGGCCAATAGATTAGAAGCTGAAAGGAGAAGGACTCAATAGGGGTGGGGGTGGGGGTGTGAAACGGGGTGGGGGTTTGGGTGGGATTTAGGGTGGGGGGAGGTGCAGCCCCTCTATAATTTCCTTTTTCTATTTCTGCTTCATTTCCACTTTAATTTTTCCCTCCTTCGTCTCCTAAAGTGAAAAAAATAACTTAAAGATAAAGAAAATAGCAGAAAGACTATTGGTCCATACGAGGCAGCTCCTATTGGTCCATACGAGGCAGCTCCTATTGGACCATACGAGGCAGCTCCTATTGGACCAAACGAGGCAGCTCCTATTGGTCTATAAGAGACTGTTCCTATTGGTCCATACGAGGCAGCTCCTATTGGTCTATAAGAGACTGTTCCTATTGGTCCATACGAAGCAGCTCCTATTGGTCCATACGAGGCAGCTCCTATTGGCCCATACGAGGCGGCTCCTATTGGCCCATACGAGGCAGCTCCTATTGGCCCATACGAGGCAGCTCCTATTGGCCCATACGAGGCAGCTCCTATTGGTCCATACGAGGCAGCTCCTATTGTCCATACGAGGCAGCTCCTATTGGCCCATACGAGGCAGCTCCTATTGGTCCATACCAGGCAGCTCCTACTGGCCCATACGAGGCAGCTCCTATTGGTCCATACGAGGCAGCTCCTATTGGTCCATACGAGGCAGCTCCTATTGGTCCATACGAGGCAGCCCCTATTGGCCCATACGAGGCAGCTCCTATTGGTCCATACCAGGCAGCTCCTATTGGTCCATACGAGGCAGCTCCTATTGGTCCATACGAGGCAGCTCCTATTGGTCCATACGAGGCAGCTCCTATTGGTCCATACGAGGCAGCTCCTATGGGTCCATACGAGGCAGCCCCTATTGGCCCATACGACGCAATTCCTATTGGTCCATACGAGGCAGCCCCTATTGGTCCATACGACGCAACACCTATTTATATCCACTCAATGCATATCCAACCTACGCTTGAATCAATGGAATTACCCGGCCCGCTTCCTTCATGTCAACTTCTTTCTTCTCCTCGCCTGCCTGCTGGAGGGGTCAGTAAGAGAAATCAGGGACCTCACCAGCCCTCAAGCCCCCAACCCTCAGGGGCGCCTGATATGACGGAGGAGAGAGAGGAACTAAGGGAGCAAGGGGTCTATGACCCCTCCTCTCCCCTCCAGGTAAAATGCCTTGCGGGTTTTCCATCTTAATCCCTCTTGGAAGTGCCCCTCGAAGGATATATTATTTCTTTGAGACCATTTCAATTTTTTTCCATATTAATAAAACAAGGAGATATTTTTTCTAGTTTCTTTATTACTGGGGGTTATTTGAAATATATTTTATTGTTAGCTTTCATAGTAAGTTTTATTGCTAGGATTATTGCAGGTCAGTTGGATGTTCGAGGCAGTTCCTATTGGTCCATACGAGGCAGCTCTTATTGGTCCATACGAGGCAGCTCCTATTGGTCCATACGAGACAGCTCCTATTGGTCCATACGAGGCAGTTCCTATTGGTCCATACGAGGCCGCTCCTATTGGTCCATACGAGGCAGCTCCTATTGGTCCATACGAGACAGCTCCTATTGGTCCATACGAGGCAGCTCCTATTGGTCCATACGAGGCAGCTCCTATTGGCCAATACGAAGCAACTCCTATTCGTCCATACAAGGCAGCTCCTATTGGCCAATACGAAGCAACTCCTATTCGTCCATACAAGGCAGCTCCTATTGGTCCATACGAGGCAGCTCCTATTGGCCAATACGAAGCAGCTCCTATATTTCGTCCAAGCAATCTCACTCATATGTCTAACCTAAGCTTATAGCAATCCAACGTCTGTTAAACAATGTCTGCAGCAAATAACCTAACCTAACCAATCATGTTAGCGGTTATTTACTGCACAAATCACAAACCGGGTGTCTAAACCAGTATTTACCCAGGTCGTTCCTGAATCTGAACCTATCCCATTTGTATCCATCGTTTCCCGACCCTGTTTTGTGTTGACATTTAATCTATATGAAAATGTATCTGCATTCTGCAACATTTAGCTGTTGCGAGAGACTCAAGTGATGGATGAGATTGAGGTAAGTCCGCAGGGAAGTCTGGCCTTCGAAGGTAAGTCTGGCTTCCACAGGTAAGTCTGGCCTTCATAGGTAAGTCTGGCCTTCATAGGTAAGTCTGGCCTCCGTAGGAACGTGATCAATGCCAATTCATTTCGTGGACACGGCCACATTTGTCATTAGAGTCATTCATTGTCTGAATAGCTCGTCCGTCACCGTGAATCATTCAGCCTTGTAATGGATGAGCCAGGTGTCGGTCACATGTATGGTTGAAGGGAGTTTAGAGTCACATGTAATAGTGCGAATGAATTCAGAGTCACATGTAATGGCTTTACATGTGACTCTGAACATATAAACTTTACCTAACACAAACTAACCTAATTTTACCTTATCTAACTCAACCTAACCTAACTTTATCTTATCTAACTCAACCTTACCTAACTTAACCTTATTTAACTTATCTAAAACTACCCTAACTTAACCTACCTTAACCTAATTTAACTTAATCTAGTTGATTTTGCAAGGAATCTTGTATTTGATATCGTAAGGAACTTTGGATTTGATGTCGAAAGGAATTTTGCAGTTGATATCGCAGAAAACTTTGTCGTTGATATAAGATTTTTTTTAACTGATATCGCAAGGAATTTTGTAGTTGATGTCGCAGAAAACTTTGTCGTTGATATAAGATTTTTTTTAACTGATATCGCAAGGAATTTTGTAGTTGATATCACAGAAAACTTTGTCTTTGATATAAGAATTTTGTTTAACTGATATCGCAAGGAATTTTGTAGTTGATATCGCAGAAAACTTTGTCGTTGATATAAGAATTTTATTTAACTGATATCGCAAGGAATTTTGTAGTTGATATCGCAGAAACTTTGTCGTTGATATAAGAATTTTGTTTAACTGATATCGCAAGGAATTTTGGTTGTTAATATCTCTAAAAAGACTTAAAAATACTCCTACAGCAAACCGGTTGAGAGATAATCACATGCCATTAAAAGTGGCTTCAGTTATATATATAATTATCTTCAATTATATTTAATTATATATAATTAGTGTGGGTAGTTACATTATTTTTGAACCCCCAATTGATGCTGCATCAATCTGATTAGTGATTCCAACGTGTAAACTAAGCCATTAAGTAAACAGGTTTACATTTTCGTAATAAATGTAATAGATCTAAAAAAAAAATACCAGGTACGTCGTATTAATAAATTCTTCTTAATGTTATTCCTTTCAATTAGTCATTAATACACAATATGTTGTCAGTCCGATGTTGTCAAAGGCCCAGATCGGCCGAAACGTTCATCTATCTTTTACATAAGAACATAAGAACAAAGGTAACTGCAGAAGGCCTATATAATAGGAGCTGAATCGTATGGGCC
>WNGS01007030.1:21311-42279 GCA_020271785.1 Procambarus virginalis
GCTGACTGCTCAACCTGGCTCCCACAGCCCTAACAGCTGACTGCTCAACTGGCTCCCACAGCCCTTAACAGCTGACTGCTCACCTGGCTCCCACAGCCCTTAACAGCTGACTGCTCAACCTGGCTCCCACAGCCCTTAACAGCTGACTGCTCAACCTGGCTCCCCACAGCCCTTAACAGCTGACTGCTCAACCTGGCTCCCCACAGCCCTTAACAGCTGACTGCTCAACCTGGCTCCCCACAGCCCTTAACAGCTGACTGCTCACCTGGCTCCCCACAGCCCTTAACGACTAACTGCTCAACCTGGCTCCCACAGCCCTTAACAGCTGACTGCTCAACCTGGCTCCCCACAGCCCTTAACGACTAACTGCTCAACCTGGCTCCTCACTCTACCTGGCGCTCCACCAGGCTTGAAGCACAGGCGAAAATAACAGACAACAATTCGCAAAGGAACGTCAAGCCAAGCGATATCAGCAGTGTAAGGGTTAGAGGTATAAACTGAGGCTGACGGGCACTGGAGCTGGCTCTAACAAAAACGTACTGTGTTGATGGAACTATCTTCCATCTCTCCCTATAAATCCGTCAGGAAAATTCAGACGAATAAATCCCAGATACTATCGCCTGGGAGATGACCACAGCATAGTAAAGAGTACACACACACACAACACACGCACGCACACACACACACACACACACACACACACACCCACACACACACACACACACACACACATACATTTGATACAGTGCCACACAAGAGGCTAGTGCGAAAGTTGGAGATGCAGGCTGGAGTGAAAGGGAAGGTACTCCGGTGGATAGAGGAGTACCTAAGCAACAGGAGACAACGAGTCTGTGTGAGGGGTGAAGTCTCAGATTGGCGAGACGTTACAAGTGGAGTCCCGCAGGGGTCAGTCCTTGGACCTATACTGTTTCTGGTATATGTAATGATCTCCCAGAGGGTATAGATTCGTTCCTCTCAATGTTTGCCGACGATGCAAAAATTATGAGGAGGATTGAAACAGAGGATGATAGTAGGAGGCTACAAGATGACCTAGATAGACTGAGTGAATGGTCCAACAAATGGCTGTTGAAGTTCAACCCAAGTAAATGCAAAGTAATGAAACTAGGCAGTGGATACAGGAGGCCAGACACAGGATACAGAATAGGGGATGAAGTACTTAATAAACAGACAGAGAGAAAGATCTAGGAGTTGATATCACACCAAACCTGTCTCCTGAAGCCCACATAAAGAGAATAACGTCTGCGGCATATGCGAGGCTGGCTAACATCAGAACGGCGTTCAGGAACCTGTGTAAGGAATCATTCAGAATCTTGTACACCACATATGTAAGACCAATCCTGGAGTACGCGGCCCCAGCATGGAGCCCGTACCTTGTCAAGCACAAGACGAAGCTGGAAAAAGTTCAAAGGTATGCTACTAGACTAGTCCCAGAACTAAGAGGCATGAGTTATGAGGAAAGGCTGCGGGAAATGCAACTTACGACACTGGAAGACAGAAGAGTAAGGGGGGACATGATCACAACCTACAAAATCCTCAGGGGAATTGACCGGGTAAACAAGGATGCTCAATTCAATTCAACACTGGAGGGGCGCGAACAAGGGGACACAGGTGGAAGCTGAGTACCCAAATGAGCCACAGAGACATTAGAAAGAACTTTTTCAGTGTCAGAGTAGTTAGTAAATGGAATGCACTAGGCAGTGATGTGGTGGAGGCTGACTCCATACACAGTTTCAAATGTAGATATGATAGAGCCCAGTAGGCTCAGGAAACTGTACACCAGTTGATTGACAGTTGAGAGGCGGGACCAAAGAGCCAAAGCTCAACCCCCGCAAGCACAATTAGGTGAGTACAATTAGGTGAGTACACACACACACACACACACACACACACACACACACACACCACACACACACACACACACACACACACACACAAGCCAATCACAGAGAAGATCAAAGAGATAACCATCACAGAGAACAGCATAACAAAGAATAACATCACAGAGAACAGCATCCCAAAGAACAGCATCACAGAGAACAGCATCGCAGAGAACAGCATCACAGAGAACATCACAGAGAACAGCATCGCAGAGAACAGCATCGCAGAGAACAGCATCGCAGAGAACAGCATCGCAGAGAACAGCATCACAGAGAACAGCATCGCAGAGAACAGCATCGCAAAGAACAACATCACAGAGAACAGCATCGCAGAGAACAACATCACAGAGAACAGCATCACAGAGAACAGCATCGCAAAGAACAACATCACAGAGAACAGCATCGCAGAGAACAGCATCACAGAGAACAGCATCACAGAGAACAGCATCGCAAAGAACAACATCACAGAGAACAGCATCGCAGAGAACAGCATCGCAGAGAACAGCATCGCAAAGAACAACAGCACAGAGAACAGCATCGCAGAGAACAACACCGCACAGAGCAACACCACAGACAAGTCTAAAGCAGAGAACAGCATCACGTAACAGATTAACTTAGGATAAGTTAAGTGGATGAAGTGAGTCTAACTTTGACTAACCTTGACCTACTTTGGCAAGGTTAGCCAAAGTCCGGCAAGGTCAGCTTAGATGAAGCAAAATTAGGCAACGTGAGGTTAGGTCAGAGGCGAGGTTAGGCCAAGGTAGACAAGTTTAGGTTAGAGTAGGTAAAATTTGGTAAGGTTAGGGTGAACCAGGTTAGGTTAGGTTATATTAGGTTAGCTTACATGAGCTTACCTAACTAGTGAGTTAGGTTAGATTAAGTTTGGATAGATTAGGTTAAGCTAGCCAACAATAAGTTAGCTTAGGTTAAACTAAGATATTACAGACCCACATCTGCCATCTACCATCAACTTAGAATAATACAATATAATTTACATAATGTTCACCAATTAAAATAAACTTGCAAACATCTTATAAAGAGACAAATATTTTCTCAATATAAGAAAACCAATGTCTTGGAGAGACTGAGAGTGCCAAAGCTTCAGGGCCAGAGACAAAGGCCCTTTCCACTCAAAAGCTCAAGGTGGAGTGGGAAGGCATAGAGGCTATGTAATGAGATCGAACTCTCGTTTATGGACACGTCATGCAAACGCCTTTTATCATCGTTGCGATTCCTGTGTGCACTAACGAGTGGTTGAGTGATTTCTTTCATACAGGAACATTCGACTGTCGTGGGCTGCATCCTGGGGAGGCTTCCCCATTGGCCAAGGGAAACCTAGACAACAGTGACGTATCCCACACATTTTTCTTATATTTTACAAATACAATTTACAAATCCATTAGACAATGGTAGAATGTTCCCCCAGGAGCCTGGCCACATCTGGCCATATTGGACTCGAATGATATTGACCAACCTTAAGTCGTAGAGGTAATATGACCAAAGGGGAATAATCCACTGTATCACGTGATAGAGTGGAACCATATTATTCTAGCTATTGTGATGGTGTTAATAACCGTGCAGAGGTTGATGGGCCTTAAGCCCATCACTAAGACCACTGAGAGTACCCGCAACACCGTTATTCTCCACCCACACGGGTCTTAACACGGAAGGTGTCTTAGGTTTGTCATATATTGCCTCTCTTGTTTCTCAAACACACACACGTTGTATTACAGTGTGTGTGTGTGTGTGTGTGTGTGTGTGTGGTGTGTGTGTGTGTGTGTGTGTGTGTGTGTGTGTGTGTGTGTGTGTGTGTGTGTGTGCAGGTTCAAGCTCTCTGACCTTCAATACCAGGTTGAGAGAGAGAGAGAGAGAGAGAGAGAGAGAGAGAGAGAGAGAGAGAGAGAGAGAGAGAGAGAGAGAGAGAGAGAGAGAGAGAGAGAGAGAGAGAGAGAGAGCGGAACTCACTGTGCAGCAACACCTCGTTCACTGGCTCAACACCACCATAACAACACAACCCAACCATGCAGGCAGTAACGAGCCAAACTGCACAATTCCGCTAGAGAACACCCATACACTGCCCCAAGAAGCAGCCTTCACTTACACAACCAAGACATGTGCCATTATTCCCAATACTCACACGCCAACTTCCGTCAACAATTAATGAGAATTTATTTGTTTGTTTGGACTCTCGAAGCTTAGAGAGAGAGGCACAAGTGCATTACTAATTTATCTTAGCGGTACATAACGTCTCTTCTTAATAGCTTAAAGTTGTTTGTTGTTGTTTAAGATTCTCTACTCGGAACAAAAAGTTCCAAGCAGCACGGGCTATGGTGAGCCCGTAGTTTTATATATCTTAAAGGATATTATGGGAACATTGTCGATGGTGACTTTAGAACGGAATAGCGGGTACTTGTAAGGCTTTCCGACTCCTTGGCTATGGTAAACATTACACTTCAAGTCCACCCACACACGTGGCAGAAGATACTAATCTCGTTTCAGTCAGTCCTGGACCCTCGTTCGAGTCCTGGACCCCTCGTTCAAGTCCTGGACCCTTGTTCGAGTCCTGGAGCCTTATCAAGTTGACATAGCAACAGTTGGAGAGGGAGATCGGGGCTCGAGCTCCGACCCTACAAGAAGCGAGGCCGTTTATACCTTCATAGTTTGCTGGGTAAGTACCGTTACTCACAACAGTAACCAGTCACCAGGATGTGACTGTGGCCTCTATCATCTATCAATAGATGTCACAGAACACAATAAATAATAGAGGAGGCAACAGATAATAGAGAAGACAATAGATAATAGAGGAGACAATAGATAATAGAGAAGACAATAGATAATAGAGAAGACATTAGATAATAGAGAAGACAATAGATAATAGACAATAGATAATAGAGACAATAGATAACAGAGGAGACAATATAAAGAGGCAGCAGACGATAGAGAAGGCAATAGACGACAGAAGAGACAATAGAGGACAAAGGAGGCATTAGATGATAGACGAAGCAATAGATGGAGGATGGAGACATTTATGGATGAGAGACGGTTCACCAGCTTGTTATTGTTGCAAGTAGGCATCCATCAAATCAGACAGGGAGTCGAAGGTTCACCTGCGGATGACTCAGAGAGCCGGAGCCTCATCCTCACTCATCCATGGATGAGAAAGGATAAGTTGTGGAAGCCACCTCCATCCACAACTTTCGAGACGAGATTCGAGAAAGGAATTCGAGCGTCAGGATGGTTAAACTGTATCGCAACACGCAGACTGAAGACTAGTATGCGGGCGGGGCCCTAGAGAGCTAGACACGCAAGCACTCACACCCGGGCAAGCACTCACTCTCACGCAAGCACTGGCAGGTAAGCCCAAGCAAGGTACCAAGACATGTGGCTGGCCACCACGCAAGCGGAGGTGTCTTCGTGATGGACTTTATGTCTTGGAAGTGGTTCGGGTGAACTGCTTCCAGCGCCCGTCTCTCTTCCCTGGCAGAATTATACGAGTGAGAAATCTTACTGCCGATATTTCTCAATGGAATAAGAAAGGTGAAGAGGGAGATGTTAGAGATTAGTGGTCTTATCTCACGGGGCCCTGTTGGTTAGGTGTCAACAGTGGTGTGTTACTGTTGGTTATGTGTCAACACTGTTGTGTTACTGTTGGTTATGTGTCAACACTGTTGTGTTACTGTTGGTTATGTGTCAACACTGTTGTGTTACTGTTGGTTATGTGTCAACACTGATGTGTTACTGTTGGTTATGTGTCAACAGTGGTGTGTTACTGTTGGTTATGTGTCAACACTGTTGTGTTACTGTTGGTTATGTGTCAACACTGATGTGTTACTGTTGGTTATGTGTCAACAGTGGTGTGTTACTGTTGGTTATGTGTCAACACTGTTGTGTTACTGTTGGTTATGTGTCAACAGTGGTGTGTTACTGTTGGTTATGTGTCAACAGTGGTGTGTTACTGTTGGTTATGTGTCAACACTGTTGTGTTACTGTTGGTTATGTGTCAACACTGTTGTGTTACTGTTGGTTATGTGTCAACACTGTTGTGTTACTGTTAGTTATGTGTCAACACTGATGTGTTACTGTTGGTTATGTGTCAACACTGTTGTGTTACTGTTGGTTATGTGTCAACACTGATGTGTTACTGTTGGTTATGTGTCAACACTGTTGTGTTACTGTTGGTTATGTGTCAACACTGTTGTGTTACTGTTGGTTATGTGTCAACACTGATGTGTTACTGTTGGTTATGTGTCAACACTGTTGTGTTACTGTTGGTTATGTGTCAACACTGATGTGTTACTGTTGGTTACGTGTCAACAGTGGTGTGTTACTGTTGGTTATGTGTCAACAGTGGTGTGTTACTGTTGGTTATGTGTCAACACTGTTGTGTTACTGTTGGTTATGTGTCAACACTGATGTGTTACTGTTGGTTATGTGTCAACACTGTTGTGTTACTGTTGGTTATGTGTCAACACTGTTGTGTTACTGTTGGTTGTGTCAACACTGATGTGTTACTGTTGGTTATGTGTCAACACTGTGTGTTACTGTTGGTTATGTGTCAACACTGGTGTGTTACTGTTGGTTATGTGTCAACAGTGGTGTGTTACTGTTGGTTATGTGTCAACACTGTTGTGTTACTGTTGGTTATGTGTCAACACTGATGTGTTACTGTTGGTTATGTGTCAACAGTGGTGTGTTACTGTTGGTTATGTGTCAACACTGATGTGTTACTGTTGGTTACGTGTCAACAGTGGTGTGTTACTGTTGGTTATGTGTCAACAGTGATGTGTTACTGTTGGTTATGTGTCAACACTGGTGTGTTACTGTTGGTTATGTGTCAACACTGATGTGTTACTGTTGGTTACGTGTCAACAGTGGTGTGTTACTGTTGGTTATGTGTCAACACTGATGTGTTACTGTTGGTTATGTGTCAACACTGATGTGTTACTGTTGGTTATGTGTCAACACTGATGTGTTACTGTTGGTTATGTGTCAACACTGATGTGTTACTGTTGGTTATGTGTCAACACTGTTGTGTTACTGTTGGTTATGTGTCAACACTGTTGTGTTACTGTTGGTTATGTGTCAACACTGATGTGTTACTGTTGGTTACGTGTCAACAGTGGTGTGTTACTGTTGGTTATGTGTCAACAGTGGTGTGTTACTGTTGGTTATGTGTCAACACTGTTGTGTTACTGTTGGTTATGTGTCAACAGTGGTGTGTTACTGTTGGTTATGTGTCAACACTGTTGTGTTACTGTTGGTTATGTGTCAACAGTGGTGTGTTACTGTTGGTTATGTGTCAACACTGATGTGTTACTGTTGGTTACGTGTCAACAGTGGTGTGTTACTGTTGGTTATGTGTCAACAGTGGTGTGTTACTGTTGGTTATGTGTCAACACTGATGTGTTACTGTTGGTTATGTGTCAACACTGATGTGTTACTGTTGGTTATGTGTCAACACTGATGTGTTACTGTTGGTTATGTGTCAACACTGATGTGTTACTGTTGGGTACGTCGATGAACATACACGCCTCGTCACAAGAGAACGCTATAGCATTAATTCACATAAAAGTTCAAGCGAAGAACATTACAATGATAACAACTGTTCATCTATTGATCAATTATAACTCGTAAAGATAACTCAATATATTTACTCACCCGACGCAATATCATAATAATTTACCTGCTTTTCATAGATAAATTAAATGATATTTTGATAATTTTAATTACAAAGGATATACAATTATTTATTTCTAGTCAACTGTATTTCAGTTCATATGTTAATTATATTATTAATGAGGGTATTCCATTAACATTTTAAACAGAAAATGTATATACATCTGAATAATTAATAATTTCGAAGTAGAGCCCGTTATAAATTATTTGGAATTATATTTACCTGAATTGTTCCGAGGGCTACTGTCTCTAGTGGCTTGTAACAGTATATACAATGACCTGCATCGGCAGTATAATATTATCCCATTTACTTTGTGGACCCATGGTGATTGGGGTCAAAGTGCAACGCAGTTCCTCAGTTATCTGGGTTCTAGGCTCATGGAAACAACGAGAGACCCAAAAGCAGCCAGTTAACTTTTTCAGATTCTCAATGTGGAAATACATAACACGTTTACATGCCCCACTAAGTGTCGAGGAGCTGTAGATGTTCTCCAAGCTTTGACTATTACTTTTGTACCTTTAAAATAGCCAATGTTTCAAATAGTTTTGAAACCTGCTTTTGTGTGTAATACAGTTTAAAATAAAAAGCAAATTGGAGTGTGGTTAGAGAAGACAATATATACAGCAGGTGTATACGTGGAAGCCTCACGACACTCCCTAGGGGGCTGTATATTTGCTACCCGATAACACTGGGAGGTTTTCACTAACACAACTCACTCACTCACCAACTCACTCACTCACTCACTCACTCGCTCGCTCACTCACTCACTCACTCACTCACTCACTCACTCACTCACTCACCAACTAACTCACTCACTCACTCACTCACTCACACCCTCCAATATTTTATTAACTTGGTTCAATAATTTATTTGCTTCAAAGGTATTATTTGTAAAGAAATATTCGAAAACACTCATTTTTAAACTGTCGAAATTAACAGTTGCAAAATGTCTGTATTACTGCTGATGACCAAGTATTGTGGATGCAGTAGTTGGATAATTATTAACATCCTCAACATCAAGCTTGCCTCTATATAAATGGCAGGGTATATATATATATATATATATATATATATATATATATATATATAATATATATATATATATATATACATATTATATATATATTATATATATATATATATACATATATATATATATATTATATATATATATATATATATATATATATATATATATATATATAGTGAAGTCTTATATTACTAAGAGAGGTTTGTGAGGCTGAAGGACGTTTATGTATAGTTGTATATGACTGAGAAACACTGGCGGCCAAAGTCTCCTATAAGCGAAGTGGGAATTTGTGAGAAACAAATGGACTCTTATAGGCAAGAGATGGGAACGGAGATTAGCGCGAGGAAGACTGATGGAACAGTTGTGTGTGGTGGAGAGAGGGGGGGTGTATGGTGGAGAGAAGGGGGTGTATGGTGGTGGAGAGGGATGTATGGTGAACGAGAGGGGAGTATGGTGGTCAAAAGGGGTGCATGCAGAGTGAGAAGAGTGTGTGTGAAAGCAGACAGGTGTGTGTATGACAGCAGACAAAGGGAGTGAAGGATAGTGAAGAAAGAAATGGATGGAGAATAATGACGCAAGGAAAGGGCAGGAGAGTGGACCCTTTCCTGGATCTTTTTCAACATATTTACATAATTGAACATCCATTATCTTGAACGTGTAATTGCAAGTCAACCTAATTAAGAGTTGACAAATTCACACATCATCACACTGTTGCTGGCAGCTGGGTGTAATGCTTCATATAAATATTAAATCTCAATTTTATTTCCTTGCCTTCAGATTATAAATGATCCGATGTCTTTACTGTACATTTCAGGTCGTTTATCGAGGCAATTAGGATCACTAGCGACAGCCTGACTTCTTGTAGGGTCGGTGTTCGATCCCCAATGGTTCAAGTGGATGGGCAGCGTTCCTTTACTCCGTCCTCATATCTTAGCGCCATGTCCTCATATTCCAGCTCCTTGTCCTCATATTCCTTCCAGGTGCAAATACGTCATACTGGCATAACACTTTCTCCTCATAGTTACCTTACCTTTAATGACAGAACAACGTCTATAAGTTTCTTAACAAAAATATACGTCAGAACTTCATACACGTGTGTGTGTGATAATGCTGCCACCAATGCTAAAAAAAATAGCATTATTGATATTATGATCAATGGTGGCAGCAAAATTTCGATTTTTCTTTTTACATAAATAAAGCCTAAACCCACTAGGCTTTCTAGTACTTTAATATAAAAAATGTGTAAGCACTGGAAACGTTTATCTTCAGCTTTAAAGAAAAGGAAAATAAGTGGATTATGACTCTTCACTTAAGAGAGACGTCAAGCAAAACGTTGAATGTCTTAAGTCGTGTCATAAAGTGAGCAGTTCCTGGAGCCTTGGAGGGGAAAACAACATTACTGGGGTTGCTGGGAGAAGTGTGCTAGGAGGATGGCTGGGAACCACCGACCCAGGAGCTGATTTCTGGCTGGATTGGCGTAGGATGTGACAGTCTGCAAGGTTTCCTCAGCAACTGCCAGCCAGATGGGCCAGGAGAGCTGACCTAGGACGTGACAGCCGGCCAGGCTAGGAGGGTAGGCCTAGGCTGCATCAGCCGGCCAGGCTAGGAGGGTAGGCCTAGGCTGCATCAGCCGGCTAGGCAGGGACACCCACAAACATCTACAACAATGACACGTGACCGTCGAGTCAAGACGTGGCGCCCTCGTCTCTAAGGGAAATCCCATTTTATTTGAGTTGATGTGTTCCTGTGATTGTTAGTATCACCATGTGAATATAGTAGCAAGAAGGATAGGATAATAGCCTTGGGATCGCTGGGTTGTTTCAAGTGTAGGTTAGACATATATATGAATATGTTCGGTTGAGGGTAAATAGGAGCTGCCACTTTGAACCAATAGGCGTTGAATCGTATGAACTAATAGGACTTTTGCGGATCCAATTCTTCTTGTCCTTGAAAATCTGGACCCAAGAGCTCAAACCCACACTTCTGGCACGTGTAGGTAAGAACCCATCACTCTTCTCCCTGCCAATTACTCTCCCTAATATTAGCCTTCCCAAGTTTGACTTTTTCTCAAAGACATTTACGTCAGTTGAGTTATGGGGAGACCCTCGGCTCCCTCAAGGTGTAATTCACACGCTAATTACCGGGTAGTTCAGAGCTGATGTCTCCCTCGCTCTGGTTAATCTTTCTTGACGATTCCTTACTTTATGCTTCTCGTTTCACTTTTTTTTTAAGTCACATTTACATTTAAAACTTTGTATCGAACTAACTTTGACAACCTCATCTAGTCCGGTCCACTTATTTACGACTCTTAGACTGTAGTTATTTCTGGCAGTTATGTTACTCTGTGTTTCCAGTTTCCAATTATGTTCCCTGGTATGAACATTGCATGTATATCTACTTAGTATCTTGTACACCGTTATCACGTCTACCCTATTCCTTCTTTCCTCAAGTGTAGTGAGGTCCAGTTCCCTCAGTCTTTCTTCATAGTTCATTCCATCAGTTCAGGAACGAGCCTTGTTGCATATTGTTGGAACTTTTCTACATTTGTGTTTGTAACAGAGTTGCGTGCTGGTACAGCAGAGTAACAGGACTCACAATGGATGTATAACGCGCTGGGACGGGATCTTTGTCCAAGTTGGTGAAGGATAACCGGAGGTTTGCCAGTATGGCTTATGCTGCCCTCGTTATCCTGCTGATGTGTGCCTCTGGTGTTAGGTCTCGAATTATGTCCAGTCGTAAAACTTTCTCATTTTCAGAAGTTGGAAGTTGCCTTCTCTTCATCCCGTACTGTATATGAGGTCTTCTTGCTCCAACTCTCATAATCTTGCAATTATCAGGGTTATGGTCTAATAGACATTTTTCAGACCATCTCTGGAGATTGTCTGGTTCATCTTGTAATGTATTGCAGTCCTCTTCAGTTGTGATTCGCCTCATTAGCTTAGCACCATCAGCAAACATGGGTAAGACAGCTTACTTCCCCAGTAAGATCGTTGACTTATATAAGGAAGAGGATGGGGCCCAGGTGCTGCCTCCTGAGGTTCATCTCCACTTGTTACATCTTTCCATTCTAATACGTCTCCACTTACCGTGACTCTTTCTTCTTTTTAAAAGGTTCACCTTCGCCCAGTTTAGTTCTCTTACCAATGCACCAGCTTGCTTTTCTAGTTTCCATTACAATCACTTGCAAGGAACAGTGTCAAAATCTTTCCGGCAATCCAGGAAACTGCAGTCAGGCAGTTTCACACACAGGCATTACACACACACACACACACACACACACACACACACACACACACACACACACACACACACACACACACACACACACACACACTCTCTCGTGTGTGTGTGTGTGTGTGTGTGTAATGTGTTGATGAACCGACGGAGTGAAGTGTTCTTATAGTGGTATTAGTAATATTGTAGGAAATAAAGAAGATAAAAAAGAGAGGGAGGAGAAGAGGATAAGGAGGGGGGTGAACGGGGTAGGCGGGGAGGGGGAGAGGTGACAGGGGAAGAGAGGAAGGGGGGAAGGATAGACTGATAGACACACCCAGGTACTACCAGCTACTATTACACAGTCACACTGAGTTCAAGCGTATGTACAGAACAGTGGAAGTCGGCCATTATGGCTTGCATGTCTGTGCTGTGGAAGCTCAAAGGGTCGGCATGCAAGACACAATGAAGTTAATAACTTCATTAAGAGGAGTCTTGCCACAGCTCTGTGCCCAGCAGTGAGAGAACCTCGTTTTCCTCTGGCCCAAAACCCTGGTAGCTCTGGACTTAATTCAGATGGTATCACAATATACGCCTGGAAAATCATTACACAGCAGGTATGGGACTACACATGTGTAACCACCCTGGCTGTTGATGGTGCGGCCAACTACAGAGACACAAAAGAATCAAACAAGCACAAGCAACTGGAACATTGGTACACATTTGACCCCATAGCATCAAGAGACTCTTGCCCCCCCCCCCCCCCCGAAGCAAGGCTGGCATGAGCTTCCTCAAGCAATTAGGGTTCTAGGCACACTGACCCTAGCAGAGACCCAAGAGCTGCCAGTTTCCTGCTTCAGCGCCTCAGTGTGGTGATCCAGAGGGAAGACGCCTTGCTGTGTCCTCACTTCCTGTCCGGAAGCTGAGGAGCTCCAAGAGATCCACAACCGTCAACCTCACATTGTCTTCACCAACTTGTAACTTTTAAAAATGTCATATAAAGTAAGATAAAAGCAAAACAAGTGATTTGGTAGGACAAAGGAACATGGAACCTGCATTGGTGGGGGCCTAAAAGTCCCCTCGAATGCTTTGTGTGTCTTTCACCGAGGCTTTGGGTCCCCTTCTTCTTTGGTTGATATATATATATATATATATATATATATATATATATATATATATATATATATATATATATCAACCAAAATTTTACACAAGGTTTAATATTAAGGTAAAGGTGAGTCGTGATCTAATATATGGCGTGTAATGCCAGGTAAAGCCTGATTCCTTGGCAGTTTCTGAGGGTAATCGGATTACCTCAAGATGCAAGCTGGTATTTCCCCGAGCCGGCAGTTACGTCCCTCGTCCACCAAAGGAAAATTGTAATATATATATATATATATATATATATATATTATATATATATATATATATATATATATATATATATATATATATACCCTAGCCGAGAGGGAAACAATTGGACAGAGTTTCATCTCACTGAGGCTTGTGTTCACCTACCCTTAAGTTGGAGTGTAATGTAATGCAGCTGTTCTGCATTACATTACACAACTGACGGTTAGGAAGGCGGGGTCCGAGAACTAGCAGCTCGATTCTGCATGCACAAATACGCGCGCATACACACACACACACACACACCACACACACACACACACACACACACACACAAGGGTACATATGTAAGCAGTACAATATAGAACACTACTGAACATTTTATCTTTATATAGTCAATACGATTTACTTGAAAAATTATTATGGCAATATATTAGTTTGAGTGTTATATGTTGCAACACCCAGAACTTCCGAGCTCGTGAACTGTTTAGTAAATGTAAATCAAGCCGCCATAATCGAGGTAAAGAGTTACAGGGATCGTAAGTAGAGACGTAAGATGAACACGCAAGAGCAACTGGCTTCGTAAGTAAAGTATAAAGGTGTCGTACCTTCGTAAGGTATACAGGTGTCGTACCTTCGTAAGGTATACAGGTGTCGTAAGTGTAGTACCGTTCAATCAACGTTGAAAGATCGTTATAAACGTCGATTCAACGTGGAATGAAGGTGGTTTGGCCAGGAGGTGAGCAAAGCGAGAGAGATCTTACCGTGAGAGTGGACGCCCCCAGGATGGCGCCACCGCCGCCGCTGCTGGCCCTCTCCCCCTCCATGTTGCCGAAGCCGTTCCAAGGGCCTCCACGCCTCGTGCCTCCTCCATAGCGCCCTCCATCGCTGCTTCCTGCACCTCCAGGACGCTTACGCCAGAGGTAGTTCACCAGAGTGAACTCCAGCAGGGCGCAGAACACGAACGCTGCCCAGGAGGAGGAAGAGCAGAGACTGTAGTCAGTGTTACAGGTCGAAACACCTGTGACAGGGTAATGAGTATGTAATAGGTAAGTAATGGGTATGTAATTATTACCAAGTAATGTACCCGTGACAATAAAAATATTGGAGTTATACCATGGAGGGAGTTATACCATGTTAGTTATACCATGAGGGAGCCGGTCGGCCGAGCGGACAGCACGCTGGACTTGCGTGATCCTGTGGTCCTGGGTTCGATCCCAGGCGCCGGAGAGAAACAATGGGTAAAGTTTCTTTCACCCTATGGCCCTGTTACCTAGCAGTAAAATAGGTACCTGGGTGTTAGTCAGCTGTCACGGGCTGCTTCCTGGGGGTGGAGGCCTGGTCGAGGACCGGGCCGCGGGGACACTAAAGCCCCGAAATCATCTCAAGATAACCTCAAGATGGGTTCGAACCCGCGTCCGTGGAGTTCCCTAGACACACGTACTACCGACTGAACCATGATGGGCTATATGTATCACAAGCATATACATAAATGAATTTTTTGTACTAGTGATGTATGAATAAAGGCAGTTAATTTTTTTTTAGAGTTGTATAATGGGATCGAAGTGGCGTCCAAGGACTGTCCCGGCACACAGGTTCGAGCCCCATATATACCTCCCTATACTTGAACACGAAACAATGGGTATAAATTGGATAAGTTTAGATTTAGGAAAGACTTGGGTAAATACTGGTTCGACAACAGAGTTGTTGATTTGTGGAACCAATTACCTCGTACCGTGGTGGAGGTGGGGTCCCTCCATTATTTCAGGCGTAGGTTGGACATGTATGAGTGGGACTGGGTGGTTATAAATAGAAGCTGCCTTGTAGGAGCCAATAGGCATTCTGCAGTTACCTTTGTTCTTATGTTCTTGACTTCTATCAGGTCGTTTATCAAGTTTTTTTCACCCTTCACTCTTGATAAATGAATCCGGATCAAGTCCAGGATCATTATTAGTCCAGGATCATTATCAAGTCCTGGGCCTTTATCAAGTCCCGGCCCGTTGACCGGGACTGCTGCCGTGATATATACACCACCAAGCCTGCCAGATTTAGAACCGGATTATTGATGCGTGACAGTGAAGTCGAAACACTGCTTGATACTGTAATATACACGGGCTCTAGGGCTCATATTGGTAGTCACGACGCTTTGGTGAATACTGAGGCCAGTCTTACTGCCATATAATACATATGTGGCATCGATAGATTGCTTCAAGCGTAGGTTCTCTGTGGCATCGATAGATTGCTTCAAGCGTAGGTTCTCTGTGGCATCGATAGATTGCTTCAAGCGTAGGTTCTCTGTGGCATCGATAGATTGCTCCAAGCGTAGGTTCTCTGTGGCATCGATAGATTGCTTCAAGCGTAGGTTCTCTGTGGCATCGATAGATTGCTTCAAGCGTAGGTTCTCTGTGGCATCGATAGATTGCTTCAAGCGTAGGGTCTCTGTGGCATCGATAGATTGCTCTAAGCGTAGGTTCTCTGTGGCATCGATAGATTGCTTCAAGCATAGGCATCGATAGATTGCTCCAAGCGTAGGTTCTCTGTGGCATCGATAGATTGCTTCAAGCGTAGGTTCTCTGTGGCATCGATAGATTGCTTCAAGCGTAGGTTCTCTGTGGCATCGATAGATTGCTTCAAGCGTAGGTTCTCTGTGGCATCGATAGATTGCTCCAAGCGTAGGTTCTCTGTGGCATCGATAGATTGCTTCAAGCGTAGGTTCTCTGTGGCATCGATAGATTGCTTCAAGCGTAGGTTCTCTGTGGCATCGATAGATTGCTTCAAGCGTAGGGTCTCTGTGGCATCGATAGATTGCTCTAAGCGTAGGTTCTCTGTGGCATCGATAGATTGCTTCAAGCATAGGCATCGATAGATTGCTCCAAGCGTAGGTTCTCTGTGGCATCGATAGATTGCTTCAAGCGTAGGTTCTCTGTGGCATCGATAGATTGCTTCAAGCGTAGGTTCTCTGTGGCATCGATAGATTGCTTCAAGCGTAGGTTCTCTGTGGCATCGATAGATTGCTCCAAGCGTAGGTTCTCTGTGGCATCGATAGATTGCTTCAAGCATAGGTTGGGCATATAAATGAATGTGTTTGGGTGGGTGTAAATAGGAGCTGCCTCATATGGATCAATAGCCTTGGATGGGACAATAGGAGCTGCCTCGTATGGATCAATAGGAGCTGCCTCATATGGATCAAAAGCTGCATCGGATGGGACAATAGGAGTTGCCTCGTATGGGACAATATGAACTGGTTCGTATGGATCAATACGAGCTGCCCCGTATGGACCAACAGGAGCAGCCCTGTATGGACCAATAGGAGCTGCCTCGTATGGACCAATAACTGCAGACTCACAGAGACCAATAGCTGCCAAGGTAGAAGTAATTACCAAGAGAAGGCACTAAACGAGGCACAGAGAGAATGGGAAGAAAATGTCTCTTTTTTTTTACGCGAAAAAGCCATAAAAAGCTGCCCTTGCTTAGGATGACTGATAATGGCGGCACCATAACCACCATTCATTCTAATGAGTTGTTAGACACGCCCTAAAAAAAGCAATACGCATGGACAAAACAGCAAAAGAAGAAGAAAAACAAGCTAATAAGTGAATGTTAAGCCTGGCCATTGTCTTGGCCCGAGCTAGAGGAAGGAGAGAGAGAGTTCCACAGCTGGCCCTCTGATCGTTTACCCATGTAATTACCTCGTTAACGTGTCAGGTTGGACACTTTCCACAAGACGCCTTCAGGCCTTCCACCACTCCACGCCTCACTCCAAAATACCCACACACATTATATATATATATATATATATATATATATATATATATATATATATATATATATATATATATATATATATAATGTGAGGACGGGTTGTCTGGCAACTGATGAGGACGGCCTGTCTGGCAACTGATGAGGACGGCCTGTCTGATCTAGCATGATGTGTTCCATTAGGGACCCGCCGGCTCCATGCTTCTATTTTTCTGCTGGAGACAACGTCCCGACGCTGTGTAATGAACGGACGAGGCGCTTTGAAGAAAGGTGGGAGGAACGCGTAGACTTTTCCGCGTATGTGATGTTCCCATAATATTTTCATTGGCATCATCTGAGGCCTCAAGAAAAAAAACGGGCTGTTTTACGTGTGAATGGCATTGTTAAACAGGGATATCACATGGGCAACAGTTGGGGAGGGGGGAGGGGGAGGGGGTGCTCCTGTTTCATGTCTTAATGGCCTTGTCAAACAGGGACATCG
This sequence comes from Procambarus virginalis, assembly GCA_020271785.1. NCBI lineage: Eukaryota > Metazoa > Arthropoda > Malacostraca > Decapoda > Cambaridae > Procambarus > Procambarus virginalis. The sequence continues at coordinate 38,720 of WNGS01007030.1, forward strand.
TGTAGGCAACGGTTCGAAAAACTTAGTAACAATGGTCCTTTTATTGGTGGTAGCAACGGTGAGTTACTTCAGTGGCCTCTGATATACAGTAGAGTATATGAAAATTAGGACATTGTTACTACTGTCTTCAGGGATAAAGCTGTTGGTTCTGTGCTGTAGTGTAGTGGTCTACGTCGTCGTATTACAACCGATGGTCCAGGGTTAGCTTCTCACTACAAGACGTGGACAGTTGGGCACGTTTACTTTCATCTGATGCCTCTGTTCACCTAGCTGTAAATAGGTACTAGGGAGGTAGTCAACTGTTGTTGGTTCCATCCTGAAAAAGGTTTGCAGTTGACCTAGATAAACCTTACACCTGATGACTCTGTTCACCTTTTAGTAAATTGGTCCCAGGATAGGTAGTTCGACCTTGAAGGACCTCTATGTAAGATTAAACTATATATTGGTCCTCAGTTGGTCCTGGGGACCAACTGCATATTATATATATATATATATATATATATATATATATATATATATATATATATATATATATATATATATATCCTGTCCCCAACATCTAGACCACAAAGGAAATTGAAAATATTTAGTCCATATTCATATTTTCATTCATTTATACAAACATTTATCCGTTATACATTCATTAATACATGCACGTATGCATCTATTTGAATATTATACATTAATACGTGCATTAATACATATATATGCATACATTTATACATTTTATTTCATAACTTCTGCAATAAAGCAGAAGTTTGTATTTACGCCGAAATTTTGAACCCAAATCTGAATGTAATTATTTTTTTGCATTACAAAGAATAAACTTTGTCCCTATTATTGCACAATTTAGTTTACATTAGTGCACATGTTGCATGCATTTAGATATGAAACCAAATAACATTGCAAGGATACGCAAATGATGTCATATTGCATGCATTTAGATATGCAAATCCTGCAGTATTGCAAACATTGACATATGTAAAGCATGTAATATTGTATATATTGAATAACACACACACATCAAGCAATATTTTATGCATTGAGGGACGTAAATCATGCAATGCTGTAAGCAATTAGACATACAAATCATGCAATATTTCATACAGTTATATACGCAAATCATGAAATAATGCAAGCATTTAGAGATGAAATCATGGAATATTGCAAGCATTTAGATGCTTGGTTTATTTAAATTCATATATATGACATCATAAGGAACATTTCAATGCTAATTTGGCATTATTAATTTAGGATCATTAAAGGAGTTTACCTGAGGTATGAGGTTAAAGTAATTATGAAGAGAAAGGTAAGGTAATGATGAGGAACAATGTACGATAATTATGAGGAGAATGGAAACAAAGGATATTAATTGGATAAGTTTAGATTCAGAAAAGACCTGGGTAAATAACGGCATGGAAAGTGTAATTGGCTTGTGGAACATTACCGGGAAAAATAATGAACGTGGGGTCGCTGGGTTGTTTCAAGCTTAGGTTAGAAATGGATATGAATGTGTTTGGGTGGAGTTAAATAGCAGCCCCCTCGCGTGGGCCAATAGGAGCTGCCTCGTATGGACCAATAGGCCTTGTGCAGTTTCTTCAGTTCTCATATTCTTTTCTTTTTTTCTTTGTGAATATCGTCCCCCCCCCCCCGGTCCTTCTCCTTGTCTGCCGTAGCGATCAATGGGTCAAACGGGTTTCATATTTGTGTTTTATTCCCAGGAATGAGGGCTGGGCGGCCTGGGAGCCAGTAGCTACGAGGCTGTAACACTTGGGTCACAGAGCTAAAGGCGATGGACCAGGGGACAGAAGAAGAGGTAAAGCCAGCCAGGATGAACAACGGTTAGGGGTCAAATGAATACTTAATGTTAGGAAGGATAGTTTCTCAATTAAAATTTAGACAAGTTCTGTCAAATGTTATATGAAAAATGTATATTGACTGATACCATGAACACAGTTAGTGGTCAAATGTATATGTTTAACGCTGCAAATGGTAGGTTTCTAAACAAGAATTTAGACGAGATCAAATTAGTTGAGCTAGCTGTCTTAGAAAATTTATATACAGACAGACAGCAATTCCCGATAGCGTATAGATACGGGATAACCCTCATGCCACTAGTTACCATAAACTAGAACTGATGCGAAACAGCACAAATTAGTTTAGCTCGCCTCCTAAAGTGTCTACAGACCAACACCAAGAGCTGGCCAAATGTTTCACATCGCCACACAATATCTCCACACAAAACAAAGCTCCCCACCCCACCCCAAGCAAAAAAAATCAAATAAACGCTTGAATGAGGAAATGTGAAGAGTTTTCACAAATATTTTGCCTCATGGCCACAATGGATTAAAAAAATATATTAAAATTTAAATAAAAGCCAATAATGGTAGAGCAAATCACTCACACGTGAAAATCATATGTAATTTTTTTGAGCTTACTCTCTAAATTAAAAAAAATCAGTATACAATACAATAACTTTACTTAACACACAATTGAAGCTGCCTTGTATGGACCAATAGGAGCTGCCTTGTATGGATCAATAGGAGCTGCCTTGTATGGATCAATAGGAGCTGCCTTGTATGGATCAATAGGAGCTGCCTTGTATGGATCAATAGGAGCTGCCTTGTATGGATCAATAGGAGCTGCCTTGTATGGATCAATAGGAGCTGCCTCGTATGGATCAATAGGAGCTGCCTCGTATGGATCAATAGGAGCTGCCTCGTATAGATCAATAGGAGCTGCCTCGTATGGACCAATAGAGCTGCCTTGTATGGATCAATAGGAGCTCGATATTTTCACGCAGTTCGAGCCTTTCAGCTTATAAACCAGCCTCACTATACGCCTACTTTCTTATTTTTCAAGTGAGGGTTCCACAACGAGGCTGCATATTTAAGACCGAGTCACACATACGTTGGTAATAGGACCTGGAAGGAACATTTATCAAAGTTTTGAAGACCGTTCAGACGTTGTGTGTGTGTGTGTGTGTGTGTGTGTGTGTGTGTGTGTGTGTGTGTGTGTGTGTGTGTGTGTGTGTGTGTGTGTGTGGTGTGTGTGAGAGAGAGAGAGAGAGAGAGAGAGAGAGAGAGAGAGAGAGAGAGAGAGAGAGAGAGAGAGAGAGAGAGAGAGAGAGAGAGAGAGAGTAAAACCAAGCTATGACTTACGAGCATCTGGCACGTAAGAGGTACACTCATTCATTACTTGAGAAATCGTTAGTGCTATGGGGAGAGTTCGCATTTCCACCTGTGTCAGGATTCATCAAGCATTTACCGAACTAATTACGAAACCTGTACATCTTTCCTCAATCAAGGCGACTATCATTACATATATTAAACAGTTGATGAGCACTGAAGCACCACGAGGTTGTTTATAACATTAATAACCTTGGGTTGTGAAGTTCCCAAGGCTCGTAAACTGTTTAATATATGTAAACACAGCCATCATGATTTAGGAAAAATATTCAGGTTTCGTTAGTTTGTATTTGTGCATGCATATATTGACTTAAACTCGCTCACACACCCGGCACACACACACACACACACACACACACACACACACACACA
>WNGS01007031.1:28139-45522 GCA_020271785.1 Procambarus virginalis
ATAACTTATGCATATTCTTCTTTCCTAAGAAATAATAAAAACTCTTACGTTTATTAAGGAATCTGCGTGAAATAGGCATGGGTCTGAGATGAATGCTGCGGTTTCGAGCTCGACGGACGATGAAAACTGCCACTTTTATACAACTACAAATATCTCTTCGGTTTTACTTAAAATATTTGACTGGTAGAGGTTTTACATATAAATCGCGTTTCTGTCTTTCATCTGACTAATAAATAATTTTGGTTTAATAAGCAATCAAGATGTTTTCAACAATATTCTTTCAGCGTTCGTCTTTTCCAACAAGGGCGACCCTTTTGAAAACGCGATACTTGGGTTAACCCATCCTATACTTGGGTCAGTTTCCATTATGGTTCGGAACATAACCAAGTACCGCCACATGATGCTCACATTCCAACTCTCTCTACTTCAGTGTGGGCACAGTGCCTGGGGCACCTGGCACCAACACACGAGGCACGACCACACCACGTGAGCGGCGCCACCGGGCTCCTGTGGTGTTGTTCATAATTGCTCAGCAATGTTCATGTGGTTATCGTGAAATATAATTATTTGCAAGTAAACCAGATTTTTACGAGCCAGAGTAATCTGGCAAGACTGATATACACTACCATGCCACAGGGCCACACCAGAGGACCATACTAGAGCCACACCAGAGGACCATACTAGAGCCACACCAGAGGACCATACTAGAGCCACACCAGAGGGTCACACTAGAGCCACACCAGAGGGCCATACTAGAGCCACACAAGAGTCACACTAGAGCCACACAAGAGGCCATACTAGAGCCACACCAGAGGACCATACTAGAGTCACACCAGAGGACCATACTAGAGCCACACCAGAGGACCATACTAGAGTCACACCAGAGGACCATACTAGAGCCACACCAGAGGACCATACTAGAGTCACACCAGAGGACCATACTAGAGTCACACCAGAGGACCATACTAGAGTCACACCAGAGGACCATACTAGAGTCACACCAGAGGACCATACTAGAGTCACACCAGAGGACCATACTAGAGCCACACCAGAGGACCATACTAGAGCCACACCAGAGGACCATACTAGAGTCACACCAGAGGACCATACTAGAGTCACACCAGAGGACCATACTAGAGCCACACCAGAGGACCATACTAGAGCCACACCAGAGGACCATACTAGAGTCACACCAGAGGACCATACTAGAGTCACACCAGAGGACCATACTAGAGTCACACCAGAGGACCATACTAGAGTCACACCAGAGGACCATACTAGAGTCACACCAGAGGACCATACTAGAGTCACACCAGAGGACCATACTAGAGTCACACCAGAGGACCATACTAGAGTCACACCAGAGGACCATACTAGAGTCCACCAGAGGACCATACTAGAGCCACACCAGAGGACCATACTAGAGCCACACCAGAGGACCATACTAGAGTCACACCAGAGGACCATACTAGAGTCACACCAGAGGACCACACTAGAGCCACACCAGAGGACCATACTAGAGCCACACCAGAGGGTCACACTAGAGCCACACCAGAGGGCCATACTAGAGTCACACCAGAGGACCATACTAGAGTCACACCAGAGTCACACTAGAGCCACACCAGTCACACTAGAGCCACACCAGAGGGTCACACTAGAGCCACACCAGAGGACCATACTAGAGCCACACCAGAGGACCATACTAGAGCCACACAAGAGTCACACTAGAGCCACACCAGAGGACCATACTAGAGTCACACCAGAGGACCATACTAGAGTCACACCAGAGGACCATACTAGAGTCACACCAGTCACACTAGAGCCACACCAGAGGACCATACTAGAGCCACACCAGAGGACCATACTAGAGCCACACCAGAGGGTCACACTAGAGCCACACCAGAGGACCATACTAGAGCCACACCAGAGGACCATACTAGAGTCACACCAGAGGACCATACTAGAGCCACACCAGTCACACTAGAGCCACACCAGAGGGTCACACTAGAGCCACACCAGAGGACCATACTAGAGCCACACCAGAGGACCATACTAGAGCCACACAAGAGTCACACTAGAGCCACACCAGAGGACCATACTAGAGCCACACCAGAGGACCATACTAGAGCCACACCAGAGGACCATACTAGAGTCACACCAGAGGACCATACTAGAGTCACACCAGAGGACCATACTAGAGTCACACCAGAGGACCATACTAGAGTCACACCAGAGGACCATACTAGAGTCACACCAGAGGACCACACTAGAGTCACACCAGAGTCACACTAGAGCCACACCAGTCACACTAGAGCCACACCAGAGGGTCACACTAGAGCCACACCAGAGGACCATACTAGAGTCACACCAGAGGACCATACTAGTCACACCAGAGGACCACACTAGAGTCACACCAGAGTCACACTAGAGCCACACCAGTCACACTAGAGCCACACCAGAGGGTCACACTAGAGTCACACCAGAGGACCATACTAGAGCCACACCAGAGGACCACACTAGAGCCACACCAGAGGACCACACTAGAGCCACACCAGAGGACCACACTAGAGTCACACCAGAGGACCACACTAGAGCCACACCAGAGGACCACACTAGAGTCACACAGAGGACCACACTAGAGTCACACCAGAGGACCACACTAGAGCCACACCAGAGGACCACACTAGAGCCACACCAGAGGACCATACTAGAGTCACACACCAGAGGACCATACTAGAGTCACACAAGAGTCACACTAGAGTCACACCAGAGGACCATACTAGAGCCACACAGAGTCACCACTAGAGCCACACCAGTCACACTAGAGCCACACCAGTCATACTAGAGCCACACAGCAGAGGGCCACACAGCAGAGGGCCACACAGCAGAGGGCCACACCGCAGAGAGCCACAGAGCAGAGGGCCACACCGCAGAGAGTCACGAGGGCAGAGGGCCACACCGCAGAGAGCCACACAGCAGAGGGCCACACAGCAGAGGGCCAACACAGCAAGGGCCACACCGCAGAGAGCCACAGAGCAGAGGGCCACACCGCAGAGAGCCACAGAGCAGAGGGCCACACCGCAAAGTCACAGAGCAGAGGGCCACACCGAGGAGGGCCCCACCGCAGAGGGCACACAGCAGAGGGCCACAGAGCAGAGGGCCACACCGAGGAGGGCCCCACCGCAGAGGGCCACACAGCAGAGGGCCACACCGCAGAGAGCCACAGAGCAGAGGGCCACACCGCAGAGAACCACAGAGCAGAGGGCCACACCGAGGAGGGCCCTACCGCAGAGGGCCACACAGCAGAGGCCACACCGCAAAGGCCACACAGCAGAGGGCCACACCGCAAAGGTCCACACAGCAGAGGGCCACACAGCAGAGGGCCACACCGAGGAGGCCCCACCGCAGATGGCCACACCCCATAGGGCCACACCGCAGAGCCACACTGCAGAGGGCCACACCGCAGAGGGCACACAGCAGAGGCCACACAGCAGAGGCCACACCACAGAGGGCCACACCGCAGAGGGCCACACCGCAGAGGGCCACACAGCAGAGGGCCACACGCAGAGGGCCACACAGCAGAGGGCCACACAGCAGAGGGGCCCCACATAACCCTGGCCAGCGTGCCTGAGCCCTCAGCAGTGACCATGCCGGGGCCCCCAAGCCTGGCGTCCACCACCATACTCACGCTTGAAGTGGTGGTTGGCCTGGTTCTTGAACTCCTCGGCGCGATCCTCACACGTCTCAGACATTGTTGGTCTTCCCTGTACACTGGAGAGGCGGGGAGAGCGTGTGTGAGAGTGTGAGTGAGAGTGGAGCCTGGCCTCTCCCTCCCAATGTTTACAGTCCGGGGCTCCCTCCGGCGACACACACCGCTCAGATATCTCCCTCTCAACCACCTCCAGTCACCCTAATTAATCCCTTTGGTGTGATCGTAACTTATTGGTGATTATTGCTTTCATTTGCGGGTAAGATTATTGTCGTCTTCGGGAAGGTTTTTTGAAATATTTGGGTCAAGTGTTGAGGCTCGGGCTCCAGGCGGAGGTTGACGGGCCTACTCTAACTTGCACCACCTCTCAACAATATTATCACTAATCTCTAACTCATTCTCAACTTGCTAATTACGACGCGTATAATTTGCTTATGCTAACTGTAGTGCGTAGGGTATTTTGTATGTAGATAAAATCGTGTATTGACGGGAAGATAGATCGAGCAGCTCAAGCTATTTCTTCCTTAATAATAATATAACAACATATAATTTATAATAATAATAATAATAATAAATAATAATAATAATAATAATAATAATAATAATAATAATAATAATAATAATAATAATAATAATAAATAATAATAATAATTTTATTAGCAAGAAGATACAATGGGTTAGTGAGCTTTTTTAAGGAGCCGAGGCATACACGACACAGACATTTCAATTTCTTTCTTTATTATGCACCATACCCATCCCGTGGGCGGTAATGTTCCAGCGATGTGTAAATATTTCATTCAAAATGATCTGCTACCAGAAATTTTAGCCAAATATCCCCAGTTTGCTAACTGTAGGTAGTAACTGAGTGATTGTAACCTATCCACCGCTGCCCACTGGATGGGGGCGGTGTGCAGGACAAACATATAAATTGTGACACTAGCTCTCCACATATGTCAGTTGCTTAATTTAGAACCTGTACTTGAGGTCGATCTCGAACCCATTGTTGATGTGACGACTTATATTGCATTTTGTAACTAGCTCATCAAGATTGTAACTTGCTTAGCTAAATGAATTGTGGGTTCAGTCCTGAGCCCATTATGTGCCTCTGTAACCCTTTCCACTACCGCCCACAACATGGGTATGGGGTGCATAATAAATGAACTAAACTAACTAACTAACTAAGCAAATAACAATCTTTTGACGCTAATTACAAAATTATTATTCTGATCGGGGAGAAAAACACAAGCCAGAATGGGGGGCACTATTTATTTATTAGTTAATGTATAAAGACAACTGCTGTACCACAATGTAAATGATGTCGTATAACATGACTGAGTACAATGCCAGTACTGCAAAGAAGCAACTAAAGAAATAAGTCGTAGCACATTATTAACAGAGCCGAGTGTCAGGTAGCCAAAGCAATGTTGCAGTACTCACAACCAGCTTAATGCTATAATTAAAGACAACACCAGAGTTATGAATTGAGTGGCACAGCCAGACAGTATGTATATAAAATATATTCTGTATACACAGAAGGCATAGATAGATAGATAAGAATTTCCAGGGGTAATGATATGCTAGTGCCTAGGTTACATGTAAAGTCAGCAACCCCCAACTTGCACTACAAGTGTGCACTTGACATATGGTAAGTAGCTGCTGGCAGCCCTAGACTTGGGGATCCGGCGCAGCACCCCCACTCCGCAGGCCAGCCCAGCCGGTCCCCCACCCCCCCGAAGGGCGAGGTGCCCGCTGGCCGCAGAAGTAACTTATCTAGGCAGTGGAATGACATCTTGCCTGACGTAGGAGTGGAACGCATCACTTTTCCACCTGCCGACTGCTCTGATTGCTGCCGGCGCAAGGCCATCCTTGGACATCTGCGTGGCCCTGCCAATTCTGAAAGAGTGAGGTGCATAATCGTTTGGAGGCAGTCCTAGTGCTCGAACGGCGGCACGTAGCAGCCTTGTGAAATCTTGTCTGGTGACCGGGGCGCCCGTTTCGTCTAGGAATATAGGTCCTGGTTCCATGCCCCGCCGTCCTAAGTAGTTCGCCATGGAACGGACCAGGCAGTACTTGCTGTAGCGGTCTGCACTCAGGTTTAAGGTGGGGGTACGTCCTGCACTGTGCTTGTAGGAGGCAAACGCGATGTCGATCCCCGTCCGTGATAAAGTTATCTGGTCCAAGCGTAGCGTGTGTTGCCCCTTCCCCGCATAGGTCACCTCCCCTGGCCGGAGGCAGGCGTAGAAGGCGAGGGAGAAGAGGGCTCGGTAGCAGGTCTTCTCGTAAGTCGAGCAGCAGACACCTCGCAGGGCCCCAGTAGTCGATGCAGTAGTCGTCTGGTCACGGGCAATCGGCGTGCTGGGAGCCGATGAGCCCTATTGCGCGCTCCCTTAAGCAGTTGTGTGACTAGGAACTGGCGAGTAGGGTCCTCCCTACCATGCAGCTTGGACATGAAGGCGATCGCCGCGAGGTAAGCGCTGAGAGAGCGGAAAACCAAGCCCTGAGACAGCAGCGACTGGAGGAAGTTCGCCAGGGTCGAGGGCGAGGCCTCGAAGGGACGCTCCCGTCTCCTGTCAGCCGATACGTACGCCACGTACTCCGCCAACTTATGTTGATACGTGCGCCGTGTCGCGGGCTGTAGGGAGTCGAGTAGCGTCCTTACAGTTTCAGGGTGAAGTTGCAGGGCAGAAGGTGCTGCGGGACGGCGGTTGGTTTCTCTGCTAGTCCTGCGTCTCGCAGGAACGATGGCGGCAATACCTGCAACCGGGAAAAAGCATCACAAACCCCGTTTAACTTGCCCGGGAGGTGTGAGGGAAGAAGCGTAATATTATGGGTAAGCAGGAGTATCGCCAGTGGCCGGACCAGTTGCATGAGGAGGGGGCACCTGGCGGACAGAGATTGCAGCACATTTACCACAGCAGCGTTGTCGGACCTACACACAAGCCTCTTGTTTGCTAACACTGGAGCAAAGATGGATATCCCCATGTAGAAAGGGTAAAGCTCGAGGAGCGCAATGTTGAGCCGGCTCCAGGCCGTGGGCCAGTTACCCCTGAACCAGGTCGCTCCGAGTGTGAGTCCGTAACCCTTGGAGGAAGCATCCGCACACATCGAGAGGGACGTGGCGCACCCCCATCCACCATCTGGTGGAAAACCCGTTATCCCGTTAATTGCGCCGAAGAAAGTGTGCCAGGCTCCCAAGTCGAGCTTCGCCTCCGCGTCCAGCAGGCAGAGGCGTGAGGGACGTTGTACATCTCGTGTGAGCGGGTGGAGTCGTCGGAGGAAAGCCCGGCCCCCCCGGTATGACCGTCGTGGCAAATTGCAGTTTTTCGATAATCCCCTGCAGGTCCCGCAGGGAAAGGCTCTCGGCCCCTAGGGCGTCTTCCACTGCAGCCATGTACTTCGTCCTCTTATCGTCCAATTCAATTCAATTTCTTTCTTTATTATGCACCCCATACCCATCCCGTGGGCGGTGGTGTAAAGGATTACAGAGGCACATAATCGGTTCAGGAACTGAACCCTCTAGTTCGTTTAGCTAAGCAAATAACAATGTTTGACGCTAGTTACAAAATTATCAATGTTGTATACACATGTACACACCCTCATACATACATGTACATATATATATACGTATACACATATACATACACATACATATCTAATCACCCACACAAATACACACATCAATAATCTTTGTGTCACAAGTGACACAAAGAGGTGTCACAAGTGACATTACAAGAGGCTCACAACAGTCACTATACAAGGCACTTTACATCTATAGTGAGTCACACAGTTACAACTCTTGCTGCACACCCACCCAACTGGGCGGCAACTTTACAGTCATGTGCTCCACACCCACCCAACTGGGCGGCAGCTTTACAGTCATGTGCTCCACACCCACCCAACTGGGCGGCAGCTTTACAGTCATGTGCTCCACACCCACCCAACTGGGCGGCAGCTTTACAGTCATGTGCTCCACACCCACCCAACTGGGCGGCAGCTTTACAGTCATGTGCCCCACACCCACCCAACTGGGCAGCAGCTTTACAGTCATGTGCTGCACACCCACCCAACTGGGCGGCAGCTTTACAGTCATGTGCTCCACACCCACCCAGCTGGGCGGCAGCTTTACAGTCATGTGCTCCACACCCACCCAACTGGGCGGCAGCTTTACAGTCATGTGCTTCACACCCACCCAACTGGGCGGCAGCTTTACAATCATGTGCATGCATTACCTACAGTAAGCAAATTTTGGATACTTCGCTAAAATTTCGGGCAGCACATCATTGTGAATGAAGTATTTACACATTTCTTAGACACTATTGATGGTGTTATCTCTAAATTCCGCTATTTTTTCATATTCCATTATATAATGACGCAAAATGTGCGAATAGTTCTGTTGATAGAGTTTACATTTAGTCAAATCTACATCAGCAGATGTTACAAACTGCCAGAGGTACTTGTAGCCGAGCCTAAGCCTAGCAGTGGTAACATCTAGAAGTCTGCTAACATTATTGGATGACCCATAGACGTGCGGTTCTTCCTGCATGATGATAGATGGAGTAACTGGATGGAGTAATGATGATAGATGGAGTAACTGGTGTGAATTTCACTTTGCCTCAAGTCTCCGAAATTTAGTTGATGTGGCTGGAGTCTTGTCGTCCGGCAGCCTTGTCTACATCCGTCGGGCGTCGATTTCAAGTCCAAGGAAGGTGAGGCAGGGGCCCTCGGTCTTGTGGGGGGCCAAGGGAACGCCCAGGCGCTCGTAGAGGGCAGTGAACACCCGCAGGCTCCGCAAGCACTCGTTGTAGGTAGAACTCACGAAGAGGAAGTCGTTCAGCAAATTATTAATGTTATATATACATGTACACATACTCATGCATACATGTACATATACATACGTATACATATATACATACATATGTTGTTAAATATGACCGAAAAAGTGAGATTAATAATTCTAACACGAATTTTATCAATATTTCTGATCGGGGAGAAAAACACAAGCCAGAATGGGGGGACCTATTTATTTATTAATTAATGTATAAAGACAACTGCTGTACCACAATATAAATGATGTCGTATAACATGACTGAGTAGAATGCCAGTACTGCAAAGAAGCAACTAAAGAAATAAGTCGTAGCACATTATTAACAGAGCCGAGTGCCAGTTAGCCAAAGCAATGTTGCAGTACTCACAACCAGCTTAATGCAATAATTAAAGACAACACCAGAGTTATGAATTGAGTGGCACAGCCAGACAGTATGTATATAAAATATATTCTGTATACACAGAAGGCATAGATAGATAGATAAGAATTTCCAGGGGTAATGATATGCTAGTGCCTAGGTTACATGTAAAGTCAGCAACCCCAACTTGCACTACAAGTGTGCACTTGACATATGGTAAGTAGCTGCGGGCAGCCCTAGACTTGGAGATCCGGCGCAGCACCCCCCCCCCACTCCGCAGGCCTTTCTTATATGTTTCTTTTTACTGTGGATGGTAATTGAAAAATCAATTCTATAAAATTAATTTTTATTTCTAGTCTCACGCGACACTTGAACGCGTTTTGTAATAACTTATTACATTTTCTAAGACTTTAGTTTACACACATGCTGTAATCTGAAAACACTAAACAGAGTTTCACTTATTCTAACACTTAAACAGTTGTTGTTGTTGTTATAGATTCAGCTACTCGGAACAAGTTCCAAGTAGCACGGGCTATGGTGAGCCCGTAACTTACCTGGCACAGGAGCGGGGTAAGTAGCACGGGCTATGGTGAGCCCGTAACTTACCTGGCACAGGAGCGGGGCAAGTAGCACGGGCTATATGGTGAGCCCGTAACTTACCTGGCACAGGAGCGGAGCAAGTAGCACGGGCTATGGCGAACCCGTAACTTACCTGGCACAGGAGCGGTGCAAGTAGCACGGACTATAGTGAGCCCGTAACTTACCTGGCACAGGAGCGGAGCAAGTAGCACGGGCTATGGTGAGTCCGTAACTTACTTGGCACAGGAGCGGTGCAAGTAGCACGGGCTATAGTGAGCCCGTAACTTACCTGGCACAGGAGCGGTGCAAGTAGCACGGACTATAGTGAGCCCGTAACTTACCTGGCACAGGAGCGGTGCAAGTAGCACGGGCTATGGTGAGCCCGTAACTTACCTGGCACAGGAGCGGTGCAAGTAGCACGGGCTATAGTGAGCCCGTAACTTACCTGGCACAGGAGCGGTGCAAGTAGCACGGACTATGGTGAGCCCGTAACTTACCTAGTTACGGGTACGGGTAGCCCGTGCTACTTGCACCGCTCCTGTGCCAGGTAAGTTACGGGCTCACTATAGTCCGTGCTACTTGCACCGCTCCTGTGCCATACATCAGACAATGGAGAGGTGTGGCGAGTGCTCGGGAGTACTGGGAAAACGTAATGTAGGCGTAACGTGTTGCATCTGTAACATGAGATTTCACCTGGGCTGTACAGAAGTATCTCCAGGATGCACAAAAAGGCAAGGAATTTACTGGGTCTGCAAAGATGACAGATTAATGTTAGAGAACATAACTAAACTGATNTAAATATGCCAAAACTAGAAGACAGAAGAAAAAGAGGTTATATGATCACTACATACAAAATAGTAACAGGAATTGATAAAATCGACAGGAAAGATTTCCTGAGACCTGGAACTTCAAGAACAAGAGGTCATAGATATAAACTGGCTAAACACAGATGCCGAAGAAATATAAGAAAATTCACTTTCGCAAACAGAGTGGTAGACGGTTGGAACAAGTTGGGGGAGAAGGTGGTGGAGGCCAAGACCGTCAGTAGTTTCAAAGCGTTATATGACAAAGAGTGCTGGGAAGACGGGACACCACGAGCGTAGCTCTCATCCTGTAACTACACTTAGGTAATTACACACACACACACATATATACCTACCTCAAGGTACAGTCCTTGCACCGCTACTGTTCCTTATTCTCATATCTGATATAGACAAAAATACACGTCACAGCTTCGTGTCATCCTTCGCAGATGACACAAAAATCAGCATGAAAATTACCTCTGCTGAAGACATTGAAAAACTACAAACAGATGTCAACAAAGTTTTCGATTGGGCAGCAGAAAATAATATGATGTTTAACAGTGATAAATTTCAGGTACTCAGGTACGGCAAAAATGAGGATCTGAAACATAATACAGGGTACAAAACCCAATCAAATCTTCCCATAGTAGAAAAACAGCATGTCAAGGATTTGGGAATAATGATGTCCGACGATCTAACGTTTAGGGAGCATAACCAAGCAAATATCGCATCAGCCAGAAAAATGATCGGATGGATTACGAGAACTTTCAAATCCAGGGATCCCATCACAATGGTTGTACTCTTCAAGTCACTTGTGTTGTCCCGTCTCGAATACTGCTCAGTACTCACTTCCCCCTTCAGAGCAGGAGAGATTGCTGAAATAGAGGAATACAGAGAACATATACGGCACGCATAGACGAGATAAAACACCTAAATTATTGGGATCGTCTCAAAGCTCTCCAAATGTACTCTCTAGAAAGGAGACGAGAGAGATACCAAATAATATACACGTGGAAAATACTGGAGGGCCAGGTCCCAAATCTACACAGTAAAATAACAACGTACTGGAGTGAACGATATGGAAGAAAATGCAAGATTGATCCAGTGAAGAGCAGAGGTGCCATAGGCACAATCAGAGAACACTGTATAAACATCAGAGGTCCGCGGTTGTTCAACGTCCTCCCAGCGACTATAAGAAATATTGCCGGAACAACCGTGGACATCTTCAAGAGAAAACTGGACTGTTTCCTAAGAGAAGTCCCGGATCAGCCGGGCTGTGGTGGGTATGTGGCTCTGCGGGCCGCTCCAAGCAACAGCCTGGTGGATCAAACTCTCACAAGTCGAGCCTGGCCTCGGGCCGGGCTTGGGGAGTAGAACAACTCCCAGAACCCCATCAACCAGGTATCAACCAGGTATACACATATATATACATACTCATACATACACACCTCCACATGCACGGTAAACATTAAAAACTAACCGTTTCATAGTCCTTTAGTGCCAGCTTGAACTTGCCTAATGACATGTAAGCTGAGGCTCTTCTGTAGTAACCTTTGATGTATGTCTTGTCTAATTCCAAGGCCTTCGAAGCATCTTGAAGGGCGTACCCAAAACATTCTGTTTTGAGGTACGCAAAACTTCGGTTCCCGTAATATATGGCAACAGTGTCGTTTAATTCTATCGCAGAGGTGTACAGCTCAATTGCCTTGTCATATTGCTGTTCTGTACAGGCAAGAAAACAAAATCAGCTCCCACATGAGAAATACACAAGGAATTGTATCATACAGTAGATAAAAATATTCAAATACTAGCTGTACCCGGTCACTCGTTGCTGAGCAACCTTACCCCGTCTCCCAGTCCTCACCACCATTGCCCCTTCCCCGTTCCTTAGTCCTCCAAACCATTCCCTACTCCCCCCGTCTCCTCGTCCTCCCCACCATTGCCCCCTCTCCCGTTCCTTTGTCCCCCCCCCCCACCATCCCCCACTCCACCATCCCCCTTGTCCTCCTAACCATTCCCCACTCCACCGTCCCTTTGTCCTCCCAACCATCTCCCACTCCCCCGTCCCCTCGTCCTCCCCACCATCACCCACTCCTCTGTCCCCTTGTCCTCCCCACCATTCTCCATTCCCCTGTAACCTCGTCCCCCACCATCCCCAACTCCCACGACCACTCGTCCTCCCCACCATTACCCCTTCCCCTGTACCCTTGTCCTCCCCACCATCCCCCACTCACGTCCCCTCATCCTCCCCACTCCCTCCTCCGATGCATTCTCAAATGATCTCATGTTTCCATCAGAAAATTGGGAACATCAAATGATCTGATGTTCCCATCACTGAAATATAAGAAAAAGTTAAAAAATGAAATGAAAAAATAAAGAATAAAAAATAATCTATACTCACGAAATGAATTATATGGTAAACAACACAGCTCAATTCCAACACAATGTCACTCAAAATAATTAAATCAAAATGAAAATAAATCAAAATCTATGAAAATTCAGTTTATCAATGAAACCAGAAACATTGAAATAGAATCGCAACCTATTTAGAATAGCGTGTGTTGCTTTTACATGCAATAGGTGGCACTGTTTTTTTATATAAAAAAACATGTTTTTACCTGTCACAGGTGTGGCATCTATATTTATACTCGGGAAATGAACGGTATGGTAAACAACACAACTCAGTTCCAACACAATATCACTCAAAATAATTCAGTCAAAATGAAAATAAATTCCGGGAGCCGGTCGGCCGAGCGGACAGCACGCTGGACTTGTGATCCTGTGGTCCTGGGTTCGATCCCAGGCGCCGGCGAGAAACAATGGGCAGAGTTTCTTTCACCCTATGCCCCTGTTACCTAGCAGTAAAATAGGTACCTGGGTGTTAGTCAGCTGTCATGGGCTGCTTCCTGGGGATGGAGGCCTGGTCGAGGACCAGGCCGCGGGGACACTAAAAAGCCCCAAATCATCTCAGGATAACCTCAAGATAATTGAAATCTAAGAAAATTCAATTTATCAATGCAATCAGAAACATTGAAATGGAATCGTAGTATAGTTAGCATAGCGTGTGTTGCTTTTACCTGCAACAGATGGCACTGTTTTTAAAAAAAGCATGTTTTTACCTGTCACAGGTGTAGCATCCATATAGTAGTTATATAAAAACACGAGTTCTCAAATGGAACGTTGTGTCAAAATTTCAAAGCAATCAGTGTAGAACTTTCGGATATTACAGCGTGTGTTCCTCTTATGTCCAACAGATGGCTCTGTTTTTCAAAAGATGCATGTTTTCTCCTGTCACAGGTGAGGCATGTATATAATAGGTATATAAAACATGCGCCTATTTGAATGCAACGTTGTGTCAAAATTTCAAAGCAATCAGTAAAGAAGTTTCGAAGATTTCCCCTCACATGAAAAACACATGAAAAACCCAGTTTTTAAAAGAACCCATATTTTTCCTGTCACAGACATGACATCTATATAGTATGCATATAAAAACCCACTCAGATGCGAATGGAACGTTGTGTGAAAATTTCAAAGAAATCGGTGAAGAACTTTCGGAGATTAGCGATTTTGAACAAACAATCATTTACATTTTTATTTATATGGATAGTACAATTACAATACAGTAGTACATATATAGTATAAAAGATAAATATAACTGATGCTACCATCGGCATCCAAGCAACACAACTTAAACTACAAGATATTCACTATACTGTACTATGTATGTCAATCAAAATAATGTTAGTGAAATAAAAAATAAAGAGCTTTAGTTGTGAAATTTTTGCTGAATAACTTCAATGATAAATTATTGTCTACAGACTTAGTAGCCTATTACATTGTTTGGTGTACAGGCTGCTTGTGGTACACAAGACAACCACAGTGTTTGGTGTACAGGCTGCTCGTGGTACACAAGACAACCACATTGTTTGGTGTACAGGCTGCTCGTGGTACACAAGACAACCACAGTGTTTGGTGTACAGGCTGCTCCTGGTACACAAGACAACCACAGTGTTTGGTGTACAGGCTGCTCGTGGTACACAAGACAACCACATTGTTTGGTGTACAGGCTGCTCGTGGTACACAAGACAACCACAGTGTTTGGTGTACAGGCTGCTCGTGGTACACAAGACAACCACATTGTTTGGTGTACAGGCTGCTCGTGGTACACAAGACAACCACAGTGTTTGGTGTACAGGCTGCTCGTAGTACACAAGACAACCACAGTGTTTGGTGTACAGGCTGCTCGTGGTACACAAGACAACCACAGTGTTTGGTGTACAGGCTGCTCGTGGTACACAAGACAACCACAGTGTTTGGTGTACAGGCTGCTCGTAGTACACAAGACAACCACAGTGTTTGGTGTACAGGCTGCTCGTGGTACACAAGACAACCACAGTGTTTGGTGTACAGGCTGCTCGTGGTACACAAGACAACCACAGTGTTTGGTGTACAGGCTGCTCGTAGTACACAAGACAACCACAGCGTTTGGTAAGGTAAGTAGGAGAAAACACTGAGCTATTACAACTATACAGCACTTGGAAAGGGATACGAGGATAAGAACTTAGGATTGGACGACGGGAAGATATAGTGCCCAACCTGTTTGTTGGGAATTGAGCAATTGAGCAATTGAAAAACTGTTTGGTGTGCAGGCTGCTTTTAGTCTGCAGGCTCCCACAAAAGCAGAGGTGCAACAGGTACTCTAAGAGAGAACTCTATCAACAACAGAGACCCGAGACTGTTCAACACGCTTCCACTACACATAAGGGGCATAACTGGTCAACCCCTCACAGCTTTCAAGAGAAAAATTGATAAACACCTCCAAAGGATACCTGATCAACCTGGCTGTGACTCATACATCAGGCTGCGAGCAGCCGCATCCAACAGCCTGGTTGACCAGTCCAGCAATTAGGAGGACTGGTCGAGGACCGGGCCGCGAGGACATTAAGCCCCGAAACCATCTCAAAGTAACCAGTGTAAACCCAAACCTCAATATAACTATTCGAACCCCAGTTGGAAACAGACCCAACTATAGGATGGGTTAACCCAAGTATCGCGCTTCAAAAAGGGTCGCCCATGTTGGAAAAGACGAACGCTGAAAGAATATTGTTGAAAACATCTTGATAACTTATTAACCAAAATTATTTATTAGTCAGAAGAAAGACAGAAACGCGATCTATATGTAAAACCTCTATCAGACAAATATTTTAAGTAAAACCGAAGATACTGTAACCCCGCGATTATCCGGGATTTGAACATCCGAAAAACGCCTTTATACGGCCAAAATTGCAATCGGATAAAATTATCACAATATCCGGCCAAAATGGCCACAGGAACCGGATTAAAGGTGGTTTGGCCGGATGAACATTCGGCCATACCGTATTAATCCCGTCTGTGGCTCTAGACGCATGGTGGAGGGGTGGGTGGGTGGGTGGTGGAGGGAGGGTGGGAGGAGAGCGTCGGGAGGGACCACCTGGGTACAGGAATTACCATTAATTTTAGAACAATTAATCATAGCCAAAAACAAATGAAATAAGTACTAGTAATTATGTAATAAATAAATAAGTTTTCTAAAAGCAATGTGCACAGTCTGAAGTTTCCTTAAAAAATATTGAGTTTTTTCCTCCTGGCGGCCTACGTAACGTGCTATAGCTGCCCCGCCCCAAGTGGACCCGTCCAACACTGGTCAACCCATGTGTGTCCGTCCCTCGTGTTATACACAGTGCTGCGCCATTAGTGAAATATTTTTTAAATAACTTTTTTATTTTCATAGTAACTTTAAACATTTTTGGCCAAGACTATGTCTGGTAGCAGCATCAATCGTTCTGGAGGTGTTAAGAGGAAGAAGGTTGTCCTGGCAATTAAAAACAAGTTACGTGTTGTTCAACCAGTGAGGCGTCACAGGCAGCCAAATGCCTTCAACAAGTGAGGCGCCACAGGCAGTCAAATGCCTTCAACAAGTGAGGCGCCACAGGCAAGCCAAGCGCCTTCAACAAGTGAGGCTCCACAGGTAAGCCAAGCGCCTTTAACAAGTGAGGCGCCACAGGCAAGCCAAGCGCCTTAACAAGTGAGGCTTCAGCAGCTGGCAGTCAAAACTAACTTTGCTTAATGAACTGTACAGTAATTTTAAGTGTTAATTTTAGTGTTGTGTTAGTATAGGTTACGTAAATTGTTAACAATTCTTAACTTCAAGATGTGTGGCATCAATCAAGAAGACGAACACCAACAAGGTAAGTTGAGGTTTCTAGTTGAATATCTAATAATTATATGTGGCAAGGCAATTCAAATTATGTTGTTTGTAGTATAAAAATTGTTGGAAATGGTCACTTTTGGACTCGTAGGTGAAAAAGTACCATTATCCGAAAAACGTGATAATCCGGCTGGGGGTCCTTCCCATATAGTCCGGATGATCGAGTGGAGACAGTATTTGTAGTTGTAAAAAGGGGCAGTTTTCATCACTCGTCGAGCTCGAAAACCGCAGCATTCATCTCAGAACCATGCCTATTTCACACAGATTCCTTAATAAACGTAACAGTTTTATATGTCACAAGAAAGATAGAAATATAAGCTTCATTCTAAATACCTTACCATGGGCATATTTAAATTTAAAGCGAAGATACGTGTACTTTTATAATAGCCAAGCTCTGACTCCGGACAGATCGATCGTGACACTATCATATCAATTGTGACACTAGCCCTCCATATATGTCAGTTGCTTAAATTATAAACTGTACTTGTGGTCGGTCTCGAGCCCATTGTTGATGTGACGATGTGCATTGACTTTTGTAACTAGCTCATCAAGATTATAACTTGCTTGGCTATATGAATTGTGGGGCTCAGTCCCTGAGCCCATTATGTGCCTCTGTAACACTCCACTATCGCCCATAGGATGGGTATGGGGTGCATATATATACCGTTATTCGTCGAGATGCATTCGCTACTTAAACTACCTTGTACTGTACTTATGTAAAATCTCCCATGTCTCTTCGCTCATCTCACCGAACCCTACGGCTCTGGTGATATATTGTTTAAATAATTGAGATTCACAAATAAAGCTTATTTATAATTGTATATGTTATCAAAAAGGCAGAGTTTAGTTTAGTTCATTTATT
>WNGS01007032.1:16106-18606 GCA_020271785.1 Procambarus virginalis
AGAAGCACTAGGTGTGCCACTCTCTATGGTGTATAGACAGGTCACTGGAACGGGAGACTACCAGAAAGTTGGAAGACGCTAATGGTGGTCCCAATATACAAAAAGGGTGACAGGCAAGAGGCACTAAATTACAGGCCAGTTTCCTTAACTTGTATACATGCAAGGTATGGAGAAGATCGTGAGGAAAAGGCTCGTAGACATCTAGAGGGAAATAACTTTGAACGCCCACCAACATGGGTTCAGGGATGGCTAAATCTTGCCTTACAGGTTTAATAGAATTTATGACCAAGAACAAAATTAGGCAAGGAAAGAGAAGGGTGGGCCGACTGCATTTTCCTGGATTGCCAAAAAGCCTTTGACACAGTACCGCACAAAAGGCTGTTAAAAAAGTTGGAGAACAGGCAGGAGTAAAAGGGTAAGGTGCTCAGTGGATAAGGGAGTACTTAAGCAACAGGAAACAGAGAGTTACGGTGAGGGGGGGAGACATCAGAGTGGCGAGATGTCACCAGCGGAGTCCCACAGGGCTCAGTACTGGCCCATCTGTTTCTATATATGTGAACGATCTTCCGGAGGGTATAGACTCATTCCTCTCAATGTTTGCTGATGATGCAAAAAAATTATGAGAAGAATCAAGACGGAGGAAGATAGACAGAGACTACAGAAGACCTGATAAACTGGAGGAATGGTCGTAGAAAATGGCTGTAAAGTTCAACTCGGAATGTAAATGATGGTAAGTGATGAAATAGGAGAAGGGAGCAGGAGAGATACACAAGGTATCATCTGGGAGGGGAAATCCTGCAAGAGTCAAATAGAGAGAAAGATCTGGGGGTTGATATCACACCGAACCTGTCCCCAGAAGCCCACATCAAAGAATATCATCAGCGGCATATGCCTAGTGGCCAACATACGAACTGCCTTTAGAAATTGTGTAAGGAATCTTTCAGAACCCTGTATACCACATATGTAGGACAAATCCTGGAGTATGCAGCTCCAGCCTGGAGTCCATACTAGTCAAACACAAGACAAAGTAAGAAGTTCAGCGGTATGCCACCAGGCTCGTCCCAGAACTGAGAGGTACTGAGCTACGAGGAAAGGCTAAAGGAGCTGAACCTCACATCCCTGGAAAACAGAAGAGTAGGGGAGACATGATACCACCTACAAAATTCTCAGGGGAATTGACAGGGTAGACAAAGACAAACTCTTCACACGGGTGGGACACGAACAAGGGGACACAGGTGTAAACTAGTACCCAAGATGAGCCACAGAGACGTTATAAAGAATTTTTTCAGTGTCAGAGTAGTTAATAATGGAATGCACTAGGAAGTGATGTGGTGGAGGCTGCTTCTCATACACAGTTTCAAATGTAGATATGATAGAGCCCAGTAGGCTCAGGGAATCTGTATACCTGTTGATTGACAGTTGAGAGGCGGGACCAAAGAGCCAAAGCTCAACCCCCGCAAGCACAATTAGGTGGTACAATTAGGTGAGTACACACACACACACACACACACACACACACACACACACACACACACACACACACACACACACACACACACACACACACATACACACACACACACACACACACGGGGCCTGACAGCTGAGTGGGCAGCGCTCTGGGGGTCGTAGTCCTAAGGGCCCGGGTTCATCCTCGGCGGAGGCGGAACAAATGGGCAGAGTTTCTTTCGCCCTGATGCTCCTGTACAGCGAAGTAAATAGGTAGCTGGGAATAGACAGCTGCTACGGACTACTTCCGGGAGATGTGTGTGTGTGTGTGTGTATGTGGTCCTAAGTTGTATTCACCTAGTTTGCTTGCGGGGGTTGAGCTCTGCTCTTTCGGTTCGCCTCTCAACAGTCAATCAGGTGTTACTAACTACTATTTTTTTCTCCCCCCCCCCCACACACACACATCAGGAATCAGCCCATGACAGCTGACTAACTCCCAGGTACCTATTTACTGCTAGGTGACAGAGGCATTACGGTGAAGGAAGCTCTGCCCATCGTTCCTCGCATGCGCCAGGAATCAAACCCGGGCCACAGAATCACGTGTGCAGTGTGCTATCTACACAGCCACCAGCACCCTAATACCACACACACTGTCCACACACACACACCGGCGTGCGTGTGTGTGTGTGTGTGTGTGGTGTGTGTGTGTGTGTACTCACCTAATTGTACTCACCTAATTGTGCTTGCGGGGGTTGAGCTTTGGCTCTTTGGTCCCGCCTCTCAACTGTCAATCAACTGGTGTACAGATTCCTGAGCCTACTGGGCTCTATCATATCTACACTTGAAGCTGTGTATGGAGTCAGCCTCCACCACATCACTTCCTAATGCATTCCATTTGGCAACCACTCTGACACTAAAAAAGTTCTTTCTAATATCTCTGTGGCTCATTTGGGCACTCAGTTTCCACCTGTGTCCCCTTGTGCGTGTGCCCCTTGTGTTAAATAGCCTGTCTTTATCTACCCTATCAATTCCCTTCAGAATCTTAAATGTG
>WNGS01007032.1:23606-28110 GCA_020271785.1 Procambarus virginalis
TCCACACTGCAGTCTACACTAAGGAAACAAACATAGGAATGTGCCTCAATGCCAACAGTGACTGCCCAGACAGGTACAAGAGGAGTGTTGTTAATGCTTATGCGACCATGCTCTCAGCCACAGCTCAGGATGGAAGCAAGTCGATGAAGAACTCTGTAGGTTAAGGCAGGTCCTAGTCAACAACGGCTTCTCCAATGGTTTCGTTGAAGACATCATAAAAAGGAAGGTGAAACACCATCCAATCTCTGAAGAGACAACTAACACAACACCTGTACTCCCTATTAAGCTATTTTACAGGAACTTCTTTTCTACAGCTCATAAAACGGAGGAAAGGGTCCTGAAAGATATTGTTAATAGGAACGTTATCCCTACAGACAAAAATCAGAAGATACAATTGACGATTTACTATAAAACCAATAAAACGGCCAACCTACTCATGAAAACTTTCCAGACACAAAGCAGAACGCTTTAAAAGAGACCAACGTCGTCTATGCCTTCAAATGCCCACTTTGGGACTGTAAGCCCCAAAGAACTCAGTATATAGGCAGGACAACAACATCTCTTTCCAGGCGATTAACAATGCATAAGCAACAGAGCTCCATTAAGGAAAATATAATCTCTTCCCACAACCAGACCATCACCAGAGAAGTCTTAACAAACAACACAGAAATCATCGATAGATACAGCGATAGCAGGCGGCTTGACATCTGCGAGGCACTACATATCAAGAAGTTAACACCAGCAATCAACAGCCAATTAATGCACAACTATATTCTACCCACTTCAAGACTCCATACCAATATAGAAGCATCAAGAGGGAATATGGGCCAATAGGCCCTTTGCAGTTACTTTCATTTTTCCCTTTCATCTATACCCATTGAACCGTGTTCTGTCTTGTGTTGAAAGTTTGTTCACCTCATCCAAAACTGTTGTAACATATCACCTCATCCAAATGCAAGTATATAAGACAAAAGCTGTTTAAATATTAGCTTAGTAAAACCCTGTTTAGTGTTGGCAGGTTATAGTTGTGTGTGTGTAAAAAGACTAGAAATTAAAATGAATTTGGGAGAATTGATTTTTCAATTACCATCAACAGTAAAAAGAAACATAAGAAATATTGAGAAAATTCGTGTTAGAATTATTAATCTTACTTTTTCGGTCATATTTAACAACAAATGCTTACAAGAAAGACTGCTACCAAAATATAGCAATATATATATATATATATATATATATATATATATATATATATATATATATATATATATATATATATATAATGTATTATAGGGGTACCCGGCGGTGCCCGGGCCGACCCTGTGCCCAGCCACTTCTCATATACCTTTTCCCTACTGGTCTACCCATCATATAACCTTCCCATCTCCCCCACAACAGTCTACCCATCCCCCCCACACACAACCTCCCTCATCTCTACCCACATACACAGTGCCAGTCTCCATCCACATACACCCTCCCAATCTTCCACAAACACTCACACAACCATCCACATAAACCCTCAATACATCTTTTCAGTTTCGCCACATCTCTCTTAACCTGCAGACGATGAGTCACAATAACGTGGCTAAAGTATGTTGACCAGACCACACACTAAAAGGTGAAGGGACGACGACGTTTCGGTCCGTCCCGGACCATTCTCAAGTCGATTGAGAATGGTTCAGGACGGACCGAAACGTCGTCGTCCCTTCACCTTCTAGTGTGTGGTCTGGTCAACTCTCTTAACCTTTTCCACTATACATGTTCTTCACTAGAAACATATTCACATCTTCACATCACATATCACATGACATCATGTACCTTCACATCTCCTCACACTCACACACACAAACCCTCTCTGTATTCTACACATACAGTCTCTCCGTCTTCCCACATGCAACACCCACCTGAATCTTTCTCCACAAAGAAATTGCCAATCTCCCCAATCACATCCTCCGCTCTCACCCATGTACACTTTCTCAGTCTTCAATCACACACTTCTCCCAGTGCACTCCACTCACACACCATTCATGTTTCGCCTCACCACTTTAACCATTTTCACCTCTCACTGTTTTCATCACTGTAAATAACTTCACATCATATCCATCTGCTTTTACAGACACCCTCCCAGTTCCTACCCACAAATTCTTTCCCAGTAGCACCATACCACCGTAAACATTTTTATTATCTAATTTTTATTACTATCTACACCGCTGTAATTAAAAGGTTGTCCCTAGACCGTAAATCTGCCATCTGAACATTCGTTTTGCCTTTTCAATTCCGCTTGGATTTTTTTTTATTAATACATTAGGTACATCTGCATTAGTGCAGCTACCCTAGACTATATGAAATTGAGTACTGTGTGACAAAAAAGCTAACTACGTGATGCTATAAAGTCCCCATCACACAGGATGGTTAGTCATACAGAGGCATGTGATAGGTAGTCTGCACTGGCAGACTCCGGAAGCATTTTGAGGATATCATCAACACAAGATTGAATAAGGTAGCAGTGGTAATAAAAGTCCCCATCTCGCAGGATGGTTAGTCATACAGGGCCAGATGTTTAGTAGCCTGCACTGGCAAATTTTGGGTACACTGTGAGAATATCTTCAAGAATACGAGAGTGAATAAAGTAATTGCAAAGCTCCAGGTACCTCATGCCAACTGGTCTGAAAGGTCTAATAACTGGGCATTCAGTGATGTAGTGCGAGAGATCGTGCCGTAGTTCCTGCTCGCAGAGTTTGCAACTGGAGTGCTCAGGATTGGGAGATCCGTCACCTGCAGCCACCTGCCACAGGTAACGGTAACCCAACCTGATTCTGGCAACCATTGTGTCGCACAGTCTAGTGGACGTTTTGTGCTGCCCATAGATATAGGTTTCAGATCTGACCAATTCATAGCTTTTTATACTAGTACTTTCAGGTCGTTGGGAATCAGTAATTTCTTTCCTATCAGATCTGAGTTTCTTTATTCTGTGAATGATAAACTCTACGGACTTCTGTTTGCAGATTTCACATAAACTAAGAAGTTTGAATATATTTAGCTATGAGGCGTGAACAAAGTGATTTTAATTTACGAACAGGGAGTTTGTTGGCTGAATTATTGATCATTTAGCCGCATCCATGCTCACATGCATCGCAAATGATGATGTTCGAACCTTTCTTGAAAACAACTTCATGTCCTGTTCAAATCACTCCTTTCTAAAGTTTTCTTCCACAAACTACAAATAGAACAAAAAATTGCCAAATAGAATCTAAATACCTAACCTAGACTATTCAAAAAAATTTGTGTATAGCACTGTTTTGTTCTATTTGTAACCTAGCTATACCAAAATTCTAATATACAATAATAATTTTTCGATAAAAAATATCCTGATTTTGTTCAGTATGACTAAACTGATAATGCATCTTTGGAGTCAGCCGCATCTTGGATGACCATCAACTGACCACAGGTTGCCGAGGCCAACATTTTTTTTTCATTAAAACAGGAGGTTTGGCGGACGAAGAATAGTCATGAAAATTTTGCCATTGTTCATGAGGATGATCTTTTCTTGAAAAGTGCTTCGCTCTCTTGCTTGTAGTCGAATCTTAGATTACAAAAATCATCATCCATGCAGTGCAAATAAAATAATCGCCATAAGTAACAAAACTCTAAATCTATACTAGGCCTTGCCATAATTTAAAATATACAATAATACTATTTTTTATTAATTTTATTGTGTTGTTACAATTTACAGAAAACACCCACACAAATAACAATCACTGTTCGAAGACCTCATCCAGGCACTCGGATGCGGGCTGCGTGCCCAAGATACAACAAGCATTTCCTCTCTGGATCGCAACACTGAGGTGCTGATACAGGAAACTGGCCGCTATTGAGTCTCTAGTTTGCCTAATTAGTTCCTCACCCACCTTCTTTAGGAACTTAAGTGTACTTATGCACAATAATAATATTATATACGAGAAAATATGATTTTGTTGCACAGAAATTTAAATTATACAAATTTGTATGAGGATAGTCTGAAGATTGGTGGAATTATTCCCACCAGGAATAACAACACCTAACCTATCTTAGGCCTAACTATAGGTTTATTATTATAATTATAATAATTTACATTTGATAAAATACCGTTTCCCTTACGTGGTGTGTTAAATTACTGAACGTATTTCAGTGCTCCTTCACTGCTTGGGTGAGCATAGCCTGATATGGGTTCATAAATCTATATAAATGCATAACATTTATTCAAATTTTTCTAGGGACAATGTTAGAATTTTATTTATATTTAATGTATTGTATGTAGCCTAGATGTTCAATCCGGTCAGAAGGACCACAAAGTGGAATATTCTGAGACGAATATAAAACTTGCTGGATTTTCAGATTGATCATTTAGTTAATGAGCTACAGTTATATTAAATTAACACATAGATAATTTACCTGAGAAGTCTCATCTTGTTCATTACGATTACAGGAAGAGGCAACTCAAAAGTGGAATTGAACAAGGTTAAACCTC
>WNGS01007035.1:8705-66205 GCA_020271785.1 Procambarus virginalis
TCAGGAAATTCTTGATTATTATGATATTGTACTGTAAAATAGAATAATTAAATAAAATAAAGTTAATAAACTGATAACAGTTCATATAAAAAAAAGAGTAACATTAATCCCATACTTAAAGCCATATAATAACCTTTACTCCATAGATTAATTTCCACATAAAATAAGTACAATTAACATGCTACTAAAAATAAGACATTTGTGTCATCTATTGTACATATACCAATTCCTAAGCAGAAATATATAACCATATATTGAACTTGCTTCTTGCAAACTTCTCTGTTTCTTTCACATATTAGGCAAAAAACAAGTGCAACAAAACTCACTTTTCCAAGCCCTGAATAATACCAAAAAGACCACAAAGAACTGTCCACAGGTTAAATATGTGTGTACTATAACATCATCTAAATACAGTTGAATTTCACATGAAAGTGGTTGCCAAATGAAATCTTCTAACAGCAACATCTTGATGAAGTTGATGATGATGGAAGCCAATCTGTAGACAAAAGAAAAAAATATGATATAGATTATTTCCACACTTTACGACACACATATACATAAATCAGTGACGTTTCTTATATTTATAGACTTCCCCATCTTTATATATATGAAGATCGATAGTTCGAAGAATATCCCCTAAACATTCCAAATTGTTTTCAGATTTTGTTTTAGGAAGGCAGTTTGATCTTTTAAGATTTTGTTTTGGGAGCGAACAGAGAAGAATTGTCTCTAACCAATTTACACATTTAAATTTTTTCATAAATAAATTATATAAATTATAAATAACAATTCTTGTTACTTCATTTACATATTTTACAGTAGGTGATCGATTATATACATTACTTAAATTATCTTTTAGGTCATATATATCGGTATGGGACAGAAGAATGGGTTTAATACATCTTTCATTCAATATAGGTTTTCTAATTAGAGAATAAGGTATTTTTCCTTGTATAGTCCAAATAGATTCCATAAGAGCCCATCCTTGATATCGTAACGTATTTTCTAAGAGAATAATATATAATTTGATAATATGAATTCTTTTTAGGAGTTTGTATAAATAATAATTAAATTGTCTTCGAATAAAATCAAGAATAAATTCACATCGGTAATGATCCCATTTTCCATTTATTATTAAAAACCCAATATTTTGACATATATCTATATATGTGTCAAACATAACTGATATAATATTATTAAATTCACTATCTAACATATCAAACATTGGCAAATAAATATGCTTTATATTATAATTATAAAGATTAATTGAATAATTTAATATATCAATAAAATATTTACCAACTAAAATTTTAACTTGTGATTCAGTAATAACATCTCCCATTATTTTTTTATTTAATAAAGAATCAAATGGTATGGTAAATAATTTGTTTTTGGTATACGACTACACTCAGGAACAGGTCTTACTGTGATTAAAGGAGCTGATGAACTGGACTATAAACCGCCATAATTTGCCTGCTTATATACATTCCATCCTGGAATGTGCGTCTTTGGCTGAGGGCAAAACAAAGCACAGCACCTCCTGTGGTTGCAGATGAAAGAATTTAGTATAATATTCAATCGGCCATGAGCTTATATAAAAAGAGTTCACATCCGGTACCACTCAGTATGAAGAAAGTGTCGCCACTGCCATCCATCCTTCCTGACCCCGACTCAAGACTCAAGCATTTCATTCAGCTATTGGCATCACTTTAAAAGGTTCGTTCTGATTATTGTATAATGATTGTAGGTAGTAGTAGTAATGATGATTGGCAAATTACCTCTTGATATATGTTATATTAATTATGGTTTACGTTAAAAAATCATTTTCTAACTAGAAACAATTATATTCTACAAATGCTCGACATATTTATAAATCCAACAAACAAGCTTATTGAGGAAGAAATAAATATAATTCCTACTAGAATATAAAGAAAAGAGGTATCCATCTCCAAAGTTTAGAAAATTTATACCATATGTGATGTGACTGAATGAGATTTTGAATTTAAAAAAAAAATCACCTTTGTTCTACAAAAGGTAAATAGGATATATAATATATATTTATGGAACCCTGGGCAGCTGACTGGAGTGGACCTATAGTTATGATATAAGTCTTTGGAGTCTGGTTTTTTGCTCAATAAAACATACCTAATTATCTGGCTAGACAATTATTTACAGTCCAACAAGGAACATATAGATGGATATTATGCCCCACTTCTTCTCCGGTAAAAATATTATACAATGTAAAATGTGGGCAAAAAATATTAATATAATGAGTGATCCATTTGCTGTGGTTAAATTTAGGATCACTGTTAAAATGAGATAATTAGAGTATAGAGACATTAACATAAGACTTACTCAAACACATCTTTTATATATATTTCTGAGTTTATAATATACAAAGAACTATTGTTTTTTCTATCATTTTCAGATAATTATAAAATGATGGTGATGTTGGTTCTATTTGTTCTTCAAGATCCCAACTGTCAACAAGGGTAGCGCAGTTGCCTTTTTTTTTTTTTTGGTAAACAATGAAAAAGCAATATGAAATCTACCCCAGAAAATATTCTGTGCTAATACTAGCAGCCCCCAAAAATATATTTCAAGTGTGGGATAAAATTGTCATATGGAGAAATAATTTAAAAATAAAAGTGGAATTTTTACAAGACTTAAATCCAACAATCAACTTGTATCACTTAGTGGAAAATTCATTTTTACTTATATTAGATAATGTTTCATCGATAAATGTAAGAAAAACATTTGCCGACTTATTAATTAATCTTCAAACTAGTGGAATGATTAGTATAAAATGTGCTTCAATTACTTGGCCATCAAAAAAAAAATTGAAAACTTTAATTTAAAACATTTTGAAGATGTTAAGATTATTTTAAGTATGAATGACTGGGAACGAAATGGTGTATTGGAAAATATGTACCTTTCATTTGAATTTGCAGACATTAGTATTAAACGTAATTTAAAATCTTTAAAGATTTTAACAGAAGATGTAGGGAGTATCAATTCAGAAAAATTGAGAGCAAATCTACTTGATACTTGGAAAAATAAAATACCACCTATATGCCCTTCTGAAGTTCTCCCAGAGAGTGAATATATTGTTATTGAAGTAAATAGCAACAAACACAACCGTGAGTCGCAATCATGGTCATTAAAAGCAACTGGCTAACTTCTTTTACGGGTCTGCGTTTAAACCGCGATGTTCCAAGCGGTTGGGCACTATTCTTTCCCCCTCTTTATATATCCCGGATCCTTGTCCTATCATTGTTCTATAGTTGTACTTGACTAGTATTTCCCCATAATAATTATTTCAATGACAGGGTTAAGGTAGGGGTCTGGGAACCACTAGAACGATGGCTCAATATGTACCTTATATCGTTATTTCCTCGGATCCTAAAATGTTTCTAAAGTGTATTTTTGTTAAGAGTCGACGTAGTGTTTGGAAACAATAATAACAGAAAGGTTGTTAACATATCTTGTAAATATGATATTATAATTAAGACTTAGATGTTGTTGCTTTTAACTCAAAATATAAAAATTGGTGTTCTATGATAATGGTAACTAAAAGAGAAAGATAGTTAGGTATAGTTTAACAACAACCTGTTGTAACATATCTGTATATACATGGTCAGTTTAAATGTACATTTTTTTATAAATAAAATATTAATATACAGTTATTCTTCATCATTGATATTTGCACATTGAGCACATATTAAATTAAAATTATTAAAACGTGTAAATCTTACTGGTACCATATCATCAGAATTGATTTCTTGTTTTAGAGCAAAATATTCATCCTTTAGAGATTTAGAACAATGAAGACAGTATTGGCGTTTACTTATATTAATTTCATTAAATGTCGCCAATTGTTGTCCAAGAAGTGTATTAATATCTTTTTCAAATGAATTATTCAGTTCAATTTCCAATACATCAAATTTCAAATTGTTAGTGATTGTTGCAATCATATGATTTTCATTAATTACATCTTTTCCTTTAAATAATCGAACTAATGAAAATGTTGGCATAGTTTGAAATGTTATTAACATATCTGTATAAATGATAATAATTAAAACTTGGGTGATATTCACCATTAAAGGTGCATTTTGTTTTTAACCAAAATATAAAATCTGGTGTTCTATGATAAGATAATGCGTAGGCATTATAAATATCACTGTCGTAAGTTAATGAAGGTGGTAACCAACAATCACATTCACCATCATATTCATGTTGGTCATATAAATTATATATAGAGAGAACATCATCTAGAAATGTTTCAAAACTCCAATAGTTAATAACACAAAATTTTTCCATAGAAGAAATACAATAATGGTCATAACAGTAAATATACATACTTAAAATTGATGAACAAATAACTAAAACATTGTCTTCACAACTCCTTTCATGTACCTGACACATTTCAGTACTTACAGGAATTATAATATTCCGTAGTCCCAAAATACCATACATAATCCAACATAAATCCTGATTTCTCTCACTTACCATTAATGGATATACATTAATCTTTAAATTGTAACAGGGTTTCTTCAGTTCATTGGATAAAATGTTTCTAAATGTGATTACTGAAATTTCTTTCACTTTTTTTCTCCAGTATTCCTCCCTATTAATATCAGAAGAATCTGGCATAAGCACCAATACATCAAAAGAAAAAGAATTAAACATAGAAAATGAATAAATAGCATTTGACGGTAAATGTTGTACAAGTGGTGATTGTGACTGCGATTCAATAATTAAAAATCGCAAAGATGAATGCCGCTTTACTATCTTCAAAACTATACTGACTATATCCACTCCAGGAACATAATCGACACGTGTAATTTCGCCTTTAATTGGAACCTGATTGATCAGAAGTGCCTGTTCACAATAATATGTTTGTTCTGACGACTGAAGAATTATATTTTCGATCATATAGAGTGCAGAATGTACCTTATAATGATTAATATTAGATTGCTGTAAGTTCTGAAAAGAAAAAAGAAAAATAACTGTATATCCATAAAAAATATCCAGAACAGTTGACGTGGGATACATTCGAAGACAAATATTTAACAATTGTAAAATTTCATCTGTATCCCGAGAGAACATTGTCATAGCTGTCACTAAAGACCACACTTTGTTTTTGTTTGTCATACCTTTTAAAGGATGATTAACACTCGTCATTGTTTTTAATGCTGATGTAAACATAGGATGATCATTCAATAACTCAAATAGTTCAGAGTCTTTTTTTATTTCATGACCAATTTTCGACCAGTTATTCATTTTTGTCTCGATCATCTTTAGAAGGCCTCTCATACAGTATCTTCCATCGGTTATATTGTATTTGATGCGACATAATTGTTCCATAATATAGGATGCATTGTAAAGAGTATCTTCATTGCTGTGTAGAAGTGGACTAGGGAAAAGAGTATACGAATTCCATATTAATCGATGATAAAGAGTGCGGAATGGCATATATGCCGAGTCAAGAATAACACGGCTCCAAATTTTACAAACTCTGGAACAAATGATTAAAAGATGACGATATGGAACCAGTGAAAATATGTTTTCTAATAACACCTGTGGTAGGGACGACATTTTTTGGACCAGAGTTTGCATCAACACCTGATATATATATATATATATATATATATATATATATATATATATATATATATATATATATTATATATATATATATATATATTATATATATTATATAATATATATATATATATATATATATATATATATATATATATATAAACGGGAGGTGTCGGGGCGGGCGGACGCGTGGAGGGAGGCTCTGTTGTTTACTGAGCCATACCTAGTGACATCCTGGCGCCACCGAGCCTAGCCTTCACAAGGTGCTGTGTGAATATCCTGGGAAGGTGTAGGAGTGGACAGGAAGTGCCCAGAGTGGACCATCTCAACAAAAATGGATCAAAACAGGTGAATTTACAGTGTGGAATATAAGGGCAGTGAGGGCCACGCCGGCGCCCAGTAGGCCTCCCACAGTGAAGGTGTGGGGGGAGGGGGTGTTGTTGTGCGGTGCGGCGAGGGGGGGTCACCCATGTGCCACCCAGTGATTATATAAATATGTTTGGAAAAGAAAAACAGAAATTAGCAATCATGTTTAGTGTTAATGGAGCTCACAGTGTGTCAGTCTACAAGTGTATGATTCATTCACCATTGTGCAGTGATATACAAGTAAATTGTACCAGTGTTTAAGTGTCACCCAGACCCCCCCCCCCCCTCCCCTTAAGGCGAGCGGTGTCCGGTCAACCCCCACCCCCCCCGCCCGCCGGCCTCACCGCACACTGTACCTCCTGCCATCCCACCCCACCCACCCTGCGGCTGGGCGTCTCCCACCCACCTATTCACCGCCCACACAGTGCCTGTTGCAGAGATGTGTCACCCTCCATGCACCCAGATATGGCACAGGTCACAGCAAGCATTCAGGTTCTTCCCAAAAGGGAGGGAGACACAAGTACCCACATGAGTGGTGAGTGCGAGGGACAGCTAACTACCCCTGCCGCCACCACCTGTGTCCACCCTCCCTCGCCGCGCCTATGTCACAGCCCGCCCGGGGGACGGAGGGGACTCCCCCAACTAACCAGGAACCCCTCAGCCAAGAACACGGTCCTGGGAACAATGTACCCAGAGGCGCACCCAGAGGGGGACCCAGACTCAGAGGAACGTGTCGGGTTTGTGAGGAAGCTCACAGCCTTAGAAAAGATGGAACCCTACGTCAGCACAACGGCTGTGAGGGTTCATGGACGTTACCTGTAGAGAGGGAAGGCCCACAGGCCCCCCGGCACCCCCACACATCCCAGCAAACTTCATGTCATCAGATGACCTCCTGGGGGCCATCAAAGCATCCACCACCAGAACTCTTCCCCACATTCCTAAAGCTGCGCGCCCATTCGCAGCAGGGAAATATACAGACCTTCTAAGGAAAGTGAATGAACGGTCTGAAAATCTTAATGCTGCAGCCACCATCAAAGCATGGCATAATTTGCTCCTGTTTGGCAATATTTGCTTAGGCGTACCTGCAAGAGGAGGCAAGTCACTAGCCTCATCAGTCACTAGGGCAATAAATAATTTCCCCAGAGCTGACAACTTGATCCCCATCCCTCCTCAACGCAAAAACCGTCGTGGAAGACCCAAGAGTTCCAATGATAATTTTAAGCTTGGAACACAAGTGACCAAGAAAATTGAAGAGGGCAACACAGTAGGGGCAATTAGGTTACTTACCAGTGAAGAAACAATCGCCCCTAGAGATACAGCAACTGCCGACTCACTGAGAGAGAAGCACCCTCCCAGAGTACCATGGGAACCCACTGCTCGGGACACAAATGCCCCAGACATGGGACCTCTATTCCTCCAAGCATCAGAGGTATACAAAGCCATCATGTCATTTCCACCAGGCTCAGCAGGGGGATACACTGGAGTAAGACCTCAGCACCTCAAGGAGATGACAAACCCAGTTCTCGGCGAAGTTGCCGAGACACTACTGTCAGAGATCACGAAGTTTGTCAACGACTGTCTCTCCGGGTTGATCCCAGATACAATTAAACCGTTCTTCTTCGGAGCATCCCTTTGTGCCCTTAAGAAGAAGGATGGTGGAGTCAGACCCATTGCCGTGGGCAACACACTTCGGCGCCTTGTTGCTAGGGCAGCTGTCAGAAAAATCAGCATAGACGCTGCAACGATGCTTCGACCCCATCAACTAGGTTTTGGTGTCCCCCATGGCTGTGAAGCAGCAGCTCATGCAGCACGAGCCTATATCAAGGACCTCCCAGTAAATAAGGCATTAATTAAATTAGACTTTAAAAATGCCTTCAACCAGGTAAAAAGGGATGTGGTACTGGAAGCAGTTCGAACCAGCTTTCCTTGTCTACTTCCTTTCGTTTCAGCAGGGTACAGTAGGGAATCGACACTGTTGTTTGGGGAACATGAAGTTGTTTCCGCAGAAGGTGTCCAGCAGGGAGACCCACTTGCCCCTTTTCTTTTCTGCATGGCAGCTAAGGAGGTCACAAGTAGGTTGTCCAGCGAATTCAACATCTGGTTCCTGGACGATGGCACCCTGGCAGGGACACAGGAATCCCTACTAGGAGATCTTCAGCTAGTGAAATCTAGGGGAGAGGAGTTAGGCCTTACACTAAATCCATCAAAGTGTGAAATCATCTCGTCCAACCAACCAATCATAAATGCAGTACAAATCTTATTGCCAGGAGCCCAAGTGATCGCTCCCACCGACAGTGTGCTGCTAGGGGCACCTCTGGGCTCGAACGCCATTGAGGTAGTCCTCGAAGAAAAGCTTAAAGACCTGAGGAGGATGGAGGCGCGAATAGGGGCTTTGGATGCTCATGATGCGTTGTACCTTCTTACAAGGTGCCTGGCCTTGCCCAGACTTACCTATTTCCTCAGGTGTGCTCCTTCTTTTGACAGCCCAAAATTAACGGAATACGATTCACTCCTAAAGACAATAACTATGAAAGTGTTAAACCTCTCCCTGCAAGATGACCAGTGGGACCAAGCAACGCTCCCAGTTAGACTCGGGGGTATAGGTATTCGCAAGGCGACACAGTTAGCATTGCCGGCATTCTTATCCTCGACCAGTGCTACAAGTGAATTAGTGAAGGAAATACTACCAGAATACCTAAGGAACTCCATTGGGATTCGTGATCCCAAATTTGTGGAAGGAGCTGGTCGGTGGGACACACTCGCCAATTCACACACCCGACCAACTTGTCCAAACGACGGTAAACAGGCCAAATGGGATAGCCCCATAGTGGAGAACATCGCCAAAGCATTGCTGGACGTAGCTTCTCAGAAGGACAGAGCGCGTCTCCTAGCTGTGCAAGCCCCCCATGCTGGGGACTTCCTGTTGGCAGTCCCTAATTCCGCCTTGGGCACCCGCCTGGATCATCGGGCCCTAAGTATTGGTGTTGCTCTGCGCCTTGCCGCCCCTATCTCCACCGAGCACCGGTGTATTTGCGGCCAGGCACGGGCAGACCAATACGGCAGCCATGGTCTCATCTGTCGTAAGACACAGGGAAAGATTGCCAGACACGAGGCAGTCAATGACATCATCAAGAGAAGTTTGGCTACAGCTGGGTGTCCAGCACAAAGGGAACCCCAGCTGTGCAGACCTGACAACAGCCAAAAACGCCCAGATGGAGTCACCCTGCAGCCATGGAGGGAAGGTAAACAGGTCGTATGGGATTACACCTGTGCATCTACATTGGCTGATACCTATTTACGTTACAGCTCAGCGGAGGGAGGTGGGGCAGCCACCTTCAGGGAGACCCAGAAAATCCACAAGTACAGAAACCTAGAACGTTGTTACAGGTTCGTGCCGATAGGCTCAGAGACTCTGGGCGCCTGGGGTAAATGTGCACTCAAGTTTTTAAAGGAGGTTGGTGAGGAACTCATTGGGAAAACTAGAGACCCACGAGCAGCCAGTTTCCTATTCCAGCGCCTCAGTGTCGCAGTGCAGAGGGAAATGCGTGCTGTATCCTGGGTACGCACCCAACCTCCGAGGAGCTGGACGAGGTCTTCGAACGCTGATTGTTTAATTGTTATATATTTGTGTGTGTGTGTGTGTTCTCTGTAAACTGTAGCATTGCAATAAAATAAAACAAAACATACAAAAAAATAATAGGGGTGGTAGGAGAAGAAAAGAATTAAGTATTCAGTGAGAATCCACAAGATCTTCTCTGAATGCTCTTTGTTTTCTTCTTCGAGGATGTGGGTCCCTGCAATTGCACCAGAGGTGGTACCCCTAATATATATATTATATATATATATATATATATTATATATATATATATATAATATATAATATATAATTATATATATATATATATATATATATATATTAATTATCTGGCTATACAATTATTTGCATACACGACTATTAATATATAGATTAATAAAGTGATCAGTGATTATTAGGTGTTATTTCACCTTATTATTGTTATTTACATATTTATGGAGATACCTACATATGCATAAGGGTTATTATAACAATGACCTTTCTCATTGTCATAGTCAGTGGGGTTTAACTTAATTAATTCACATATTTTTTTTTTACATTAGAAAGGGAGCCTAAGTGCAGTACTGGACTCTGGCCGATGGTAGGTAGATTTAACAAGTTCAGTTATCATTTTATGTATTTCAGAGTTACGTACTTCTTCCGTTAGTCGCAAGGCAATATGTTGTAAATGATCAACACTATCTTGAAGCCTCGACAATTTAGTTAGCACCTCAATAACAGTTAAATAAGTGGTTAATTCATATTGGGGATATTTACCCAAATCTATTGAAGGTTTCGGTAATCTACCTTTGGTTGTAGTAGCAGCAGCAACTTCAATAATTTCATCCTCGTCTGGAAACCAAAATGATAGTAATGGAGAAGGAGGGGTAGAAACAAATGGGATTCACTTAGTTAAACCAGATGTATGTGGCAGTTACAGCTGAAAACTTAGCATGTACTTAAATTTTTTTCTCACTCATTCCACATAAAGGGATTTTTGTTTGAATAGTTGATCAGCAAACATTTTTACCCCATTTTTTCTTTTTTTTCACATGATTCATGCTATTATTGACCGTATAATTGAAAAATATCATTATATACTAATTTATATTATAAAATACGTGTATATTATTTTCATTTAACAATTCTAAAGTAAATAGAAATTTAGTAGCCTCACTCCTACTAACATTCGGAATATTCAGTTGTATCAATGTTTCCCTTTAAATCTTTTACATCTTCGATTACATCAAGATCCCAAATAAAAGAATATTTAGACAAATATTGTTCGGTTAATATAAATATTACTTTAGAACCTATAAGTAAATTATTTCTCCACTTTCACCCCGAAATTGTAAATATTTATGCTATAAAAATATGGATGGGATCTACTCCAGAAGGATATCCTGCGGCATCCCAATTACAATTTATACTGCGTGTCGTAATTGAGGATGAAGAAAATTATTGTTTAAAATATTTCTTTGTGGAACTCTTCTCTAACATTGACCAAAGAAGCATCATGTACTGTGAACATGATTTCCAATACCCCAATAATCCCGATTACTTAACAGGGCCTATCAAGGGATATAGATTCTATGCTAAAGATCCTTCCGTATTTCTGATGATGATACAAGCTTCCCAACAGGAACGAGAAGCTCTGAGAGAGATGATGATAGCAGACGGAATATCGATTCCATCGTCATGTAGCAAAGTTGATCAGGCTGTGCTGAAAAAGCTTATATTCCTAAAACACTATTTTGATCGGCATTATCATTTCAGGCACATTGTGTTTAAAAATATAAGTTGGGAATTAACCCGAGATGTGAGAGATTACGAAGCATGGTTGAAAAATGAAAAATGGCTTAACTACGTTAATCGCAGGAAGATTGAACATAAACCCTATTGTTTACATAATGAATCTTTTTTTTGCAAGCCTCGTCATGATATAATTTATAGGGACCCCAACTATAAACATATATTTCGTTTTGGGATAGCCAGATATTGTATTAAATGGAATGCTAGTAATTACATATTTCGGGTTTTCAGTGATTGTGATGATGATAAAAAATGTGATGATATATGTTGTATTAACCGAGGAAACCTTGACCGAATTTATCATTTAAATTCGTCGCATACGGAATTAATTGCTCGAATAGTGGCAAAAGAATATGGATCATTTTATGTAGAAAAGGTACAAAGCGTACTTTTCATAACCCAAAATCCCCATCTCTTTATGGACCTCATTCAAACGGGAGAAAAGGAAGAAATCTGTCGTTTTATTATACAAGACGAAGGTTTATCATCATCATCATTATCACTACCACTACCATGTAAAAATACCAACAACCCAAATAGTTTACAGGCAATGTGCGTCAATAAATTGGTGAATTCTTTTTTGGATACTACTAGAAT
This sequence comes from Procambarus virginalis, assembly GCA_020271785.1. NCBI lineage: Eukaryota > Metazoa > Arthropoda > Malacostraca > Decapoda > Cambaridae > Procambarus > Procambarus virginalis. The sequence continues at coordinate 20,659 of WNGS01007035.1, forward strand.
GGGATATTGGAACATGGCCTGCTTAGGTAGAGCAATCAACACCAATCCTAACATTCCTCATTTTTTAAAACTAAAGTTAATCAACGAAGTTCAACGGAATCTAATGATCCGATCGTGGGAAAGAGCAGTGGCAGATGAAACAACTATTAACCATTTATTCTATAAATTCACTTTTTATGGACAGTACCAATATTCTTAAATAAATAAATCCAAAGTTGGGATCAAATAATAAAAGTATAAATAAACCATTGATGAATCTATTACGCTGTAATGTATCCAATATCATTGGATACTAACCAAAAAACTACTCAATATCGACATAGTATAGCGAATATAGTATACCAATGTTGAGTATAATATTAAATATCAATAGATACTAGAAAACAACTCCATATCGACATAATATATTTTATTATATAATATCATTTATTCAATTTTGAAAATTATTGAACAGACTTTTATTTTGAATATACTATCCAAAGAAATAATTATATTGAATGCCGAAAAATCAACATTGAATGTCCTATTCAATATAATGTATGTACATTTATTGATGGACTGTTTCATTTAGTTTCATTTAAGTAAGATAAAATTAATATTGGACTTCAAAATAGGCATTTTTCTCCCCCCATAAAAAATGAGTGAAATTGTTAAAACAATCTTGAGTATGGTACATTTCCCTGAGGATGGGACCTCAGGTTTAAGAGAACGTATAAATATAAAAACATATTTAAACATTGTTTCTGCTAAAGATGAGGATGAAACAAGAACAATCATATTACTAAATAAATTGCTTCATTTATTTGATCTGTCTGATAGATATATAAAAGTAATAACTAAAACATATCCTCTTATTAAAAGTCAATATCAACAAAATGAAACCAAAGCTTTATTAAATAAACGATATAGTGAGTGTGATACTGAAAAAAGTCTTCTAGAGACTGCGAAAGCAGAAAAAGACCGCGAAATAATTTATTTAAATAATAAAGTTGAGAAGTTTACAACTGAAATAGAAGAACATAAAAATATAATAGCCAAATTGGAACTTAAAACAGTAAATGTGTAGACGAATTAAAAAACCCAAGTAGTTTTTTGCCTCTATGCCTGTTTCTTGCCAATATGGCTTCAGACCTAAAAAAAGCACTAACGATGCACTTATTAGTATGATTAACTTAATTCATGCAGCTCTTGATAAAAATGAGTTCCCTGTTGGTTATTTGTGGACCTGCGTAAGGCTTTTGACACTGTCAACACCAAAACCTTCTTCTTAAATACATCATTATGGAGTCAGAGGACTCTCCCTGCAATACTTCAAATCTACCTTACTGACAGACTCCAGTATGTTTCTGTGAACAATTCAATTTCTCCTACCCTACCCATCAACATTGGTGTTCCTCAGGGCAGTATACTTGGCCCTCTCCTCTTTCTCATCTACATTAATGACCTTCCAAATGCCTCCAACACCTTAGACCAATTCTATATTGCTGACGACACAACCTTCATTTACTCCAGTCCTGACCCCCTTGCTCTAAATGCCACAGTAAATACCGAGCTTAATAAAGTCCATCTTTGGCTAACTGCCAACAAACTCACCCTTAACATTGACAAAACTTTCTATATTCTGTTTGGCAATAAATCCTCTAATCAAATAAATCTCAAGATTAACAATACCCAAATTTGTAACAAATTAGATGGCAAATTCCTTGGCGTTCTCATTGATCACAAGCTTAATTTCCAGGGCACATTCTAAATATATCAAAAAAGTTTCAAAAACTGTTGGCATTCTTCTAAGATCAGATATTATGTACCCCGCCCTGCCCTGGTGACTCTCTATTACTCCCTCATCTATCCATATCTCAACTATGGTATTTGTGCTTGGGGTTCTACTACCCAAAATCATTTACGTCCTCTATTACTCAACACAAAGCTGCTATTAGGACAATATCCAACTCTGGCCCCAGACATCACTCGGTACCCCTACTCAAATCTCTCAATATGTTAGATATTAAGTCACTGCACATTCTCTCATGTGTATTATACATATATAAAACGCTGAACTGTAATGCCAATCCTGACCTCAAAAGCTTCATTGAAAGCTGTAACAGAACCCATGAGCACCACACCAGAAATAAATACAGTTTTGATATTCCAAGAGTACGACTTAATCAAACTAGAAATGCTCTACAAATCAAGGGACCCAGAATGTGGAATGACCTTCCCAACCATGTTAAAGACTGTACCTCTCTCAACCAGTTAAGATTAAAACTAAACACTACCTGATTAACTCCCTGTAACCTACCTTACCACTCTATTGTCAACCCATGTTGTATTTTTTTTTTTTTTATTCAACGCTGTTTGTCTACATATTGTATTTGTGCTGCTTTTCAGTCATGTTCCCCCTTTTTTTTTATCTTTATTTGTATCTGTTCTCAAAACATTTTATTCTTTTGCTCAATAGTATTAAGTTTTAGATTAATGTTTTCTTGCCCGAAACGCATTGCGTAATAGTGGCTTTAGGCATTGTATGTACTAGCTCTATCTATAAAATCCATTTATGTAAAATCTCTTTATGTATGTACCTTTCCTGAATAAACATATTATTTATTTATTAGTAGAATTAGAAAAAATTAGGTGAATATGAAAATCAAATAGATGAAAAAGACAAAAGAAATAAATGATTTATATAATAGAAATATAGAAAACGCTAAAAAACTAACAGAAAGAGAAAAACAAATAAGAAAAATTAGATAATGAAATTGAATATTTAAAGACTATAATTAAATCAAATAATACTGAAATAAAATCTAAAAACGTTGAACTCAGTAAAGAATTACAACTATGTACCGCACAATTATCTCATCAAAAACAAGAAATAAATAGAAATAATGATCAATTAACTGAAAGTTATAGCATAATGAGATGTTAAAGAGTTCTTTAAACGATACCAACGAGTAATAAATGAAAAAGAACAACAAATAGAAACTTTGAAAATAAATTGGTTTAATGAAAAACATCAACTAGAAGAAAGTTACACGAATGAACTTAAGAAATGTAACTATGAAAAAGATGAAATAGAAAAAACTTATATTAAACAACTTCAGGAACAAAAACAAGCCCATAAACGACAATATGATGAGGCGTTATTATTATTCAAAACAAAAGAACTTGAGAAACAGCAACAAATAGAAACTTATATTAAAACACTTCAGGAACAAGAACAAGATCATCAACGACAATATGTAGAAGAACTTGAGAAACAGCAACATCTAGAAACTATTAATAAACAACTTAAGGAAGAAGAACAACAAGTCAATCAACAATATAATCAATTATTGTTGAATATAGATGAAACAAATATTAAAATAATCAATTATTTACTAATTTTTTAGAAAACCCTATATTATCAAATGATGATATAACTGAATGTTTTTCAAAGATATTGTTTATAAATAATAGTCATTCAAGTATTACAAATAATCTAATTAAATCAATAATAATAAAGATTATTAATCATTTTAAAATAGAACACAATAATTATATTCTACAAGAACACACAAATAGAATGGCTAAGTTAAATGACATTATTGACAATAGTAATACTGATCTACAACTGGGAAATATAGTAAATATATTATTTACTAATGAGGAAGAAAGAAAGTTATTTAATCATATACTAAATAGTTTCAAAACTAATATTACCGATGAAATAGTACAAAAACACAAAAAAGAATTAGTGCCTTATGTTGATTCAAATATAGTTTTAACAAGTAAGTTACAAGAACCAAATTATTTGGCTAAAATATTAGTAGATCGACTTGCATCTATGGATTTAGTTAAAGAAAATATAATAGACCGACTTACAGATTTATACAGCTATACAAAAGAAACAAATTCTGAAGTTATAAAGGTATATACTTTTATTACAATTATATATACAATTTATCAGAACGAAATTCAAAGAGATTTTAGAGTACGAAATGTAAAACACTTTTATGTAATTATCTTACAAGTGATTCGCAAGTCATATGGTGGTGATACTACTGAAATATTAGCCATTCAACAAACACAGGAATCAGAAAATTTGAGGTTAAAACAAACAAATAAAGAAATACATTCTAAAATGTTAGTCATGAGTTCTGAATTAAACGAATCGAAAATACATTTGTCGATGATTAATACAATGGACATTTCTTCAGACTATGATGAAACTCTAGTAGAAAAGTTCACCTCTATTATCAAAACTATTATTAATGAACTCGATGCTTACCTAGCAGAGAAGTGCCAAAAAAAATATTTATTATTAGCATTCGATCAGATTAAAGTAAAAGACATATTTTGTCGGAATAGTGTTGCCAAAAATGAAATTAAACAATTATTCTATTCTCTTTCGAATCATATTTCTAAATTTATATTGTGCGCCCAGTTCTATAAAAATCTTGTTACTGTAATAAATGATAAAATTCTTATGCCTTCTATTCAATTAAACCTACATTTTTCACGAAACTTATATGACGTCAATACTATGAAAACAGCTTTATTAAACCCCCAAATATAAAGAAAGCTATTAAAACCCCTCTGTTTTTCCACTTATATTTAATATTAAGGGTTTAACACTGATTGGAGACCAAATTAGCATTGACGACGATGAAATTTACACCAACCAAATAGTGTCTATTGATAACAATGATAAAAATTTAAAATTACTTACATTATTGAACAGTGATGATATTAAACAAGAAAGGGAATTGTTTATTGAAACACAAATAATACAAAAATATTTAAATGTAATCGGTGATGAAATAATTTTAAAAACAATTTCCTCTCAGAAAGTTTCATCACAGGAAACAACAAAAACATATAAAACAACAGATTGGGGACAAAACCAAAAGATGTCAAAGAACTATCAAGATTAAATACCAAAGACAGACGAAAAAATGAAAGAATGACTCTGAAAAAGAATAAAAAGGAAAAACAGTTAATGAATAGGAGAGGAGGAACAGATGAAATGCAATTGGAAGAGGAAGACCAATAAATGACACCAGTTCATCAATTGAAGGCAAAGAAGGAGGATATTAAACCAATAAATGATACTAGTTCAATAGTTCTAGAAGAAAAGAAGGAGGATGAAAAGGAAATAGAAGGGGATGTAATAATGATAGACGAAAAGAAGGAGGATGAAAAGGATTTTGGGGGTTTGAATAATAAAAAAAAAAAATAAAAAAAAAAAACAGTAGCAGGTCGGGGAGTAGGCAAATAAACTCAACTCAAAAAAGAGAAAGAGAAAGAGAGAGAGAGAAAGAGAGAGCATAGAAAGATTTTAAGAAAACATTCAGCCTTTGATTATATACTACTTTTCCATTAAATTATTTGTTTGTGAACACAATTATAGTAGTAACTTTAATTTATTGTTGTTCGTTCTTTCCTCCCTCCCCCACCACCTGTTTCCGGACTGATGAAGGGTTTCGGAGTCAGGGCAAGTGTTAGTTGGTCTAGAGACTCTGGCGGCTGCGGGAGATAACTACTAACTCTTCTGGGGAAGCAAACAACAAGCTGAAAGAGGCCAAGCTACATCTGCTGAGGATTCCCACCCACCTTATACACTTACATTGTAGAGGATAATTATTGAGGAGCATATGTCTTGTTTCATAAAAGTAAGGTTATCTTCATCTTCTTCCTCATCGTCGTCTTATCGTCGTCCTCAGACTCATTCGAAAATGACTGGTTCATTGGCAAACTGAAGGGCTTGACACTAAATAAGGCCATAAAAAGAAAGAAGAGAGAAAAGGCACTAAGGAAGCTTGATTCCAGCAAAAACAAATGGCCACGGTATTCCGAGATTAAGAAGGATGATATGGTGGATATGGGGGAAATGGGGGAAGTATGTTCATCTTTACTGAGCTCAGACATTGGAGATGGAGATGATGACACCAAGCCAGGGAAGGAATGGGAGAAGCAGGAGAATGTGGAGGAACAGGTCTTCGGTCAGGAGACGAACAGGCACAGGTATGTTTTTAGTAAATAACTTTGACGTTTTAGGTCTGTCCTAGTCTAGGATGAACTGAAATTGATCCTTTTAATTTCAGTTGTGCGTTATTTTTTTTTCGTGATTAAAAGTTTTTTTAATTAGAGAATTCCTATGTTCTGTTAAAATTTCTTCGGTATATTAATGTCTTTCTTATTTGCTACACAGCTCAGCAACTTCCAGAAAAGAGATGTCGAAGTGACAGACACTACTAAATGGAAGATAGAAGTTCATTCAGACCATATATCATCACACACTCTGGATGAAAAAAAATGAGGAATGCATGCATGTCTGAACTGTCTTTATCTTATATCGTAAATGAAAAGATTCCATATTTTGGTAATTTTTTAAGAGAGTTTTAAATTTTATATTATCAATACTGTTAAGAAGGAAATTTAAAAATTTCCCACAGAATAATAAATAAGGGTCGGAATCATGACAAGAAATTTTTTAATAACCTCTAATATTTATTATAAAAAACATTTATATCCACATAATATATCATATCTCAGTCCTATAGGTATTATTATTATTATTATTACACTAACAGCATCATATAGACTTAATCATCTGATGTTGACGATTCTAATATTTTGAATGCGTCCTCTGATACAGTTCTCTCTTGAACACTGTGAGGGGATTACCAGTTATGCCCCTTATTGTAGCGGACTTAACCTAACCAAGCATATAAAGATAGGTTAGATTAGGTTAGGTAGGGTTGGTTAGGTTCGGTCGTATTTGCTCCCAACTTTAGTTGTTCTCCTGTTTAGTCACTCTAATGAGTTATGCAGCTTAGGGATTCTGCTTCTAGTGTGTGGTCTGGTCAACACACTTTTTTTGTAAATATTTGTCAACACAATGCATTCCATTGTAGGCTGGTGGTCTGTCATACAACCTTTACCCATACTGTTGTCTATACTTTGTATCCACAATTTTCAGAAGACAGCTTCTCTCTCCTTTCTCCTGTTTGTAAACTTATGATGATTTTAGACATGCCATTTTCTGCGCTGATCTTTATGACCTTTTATCACTTATCACTGAAAACCCGAAATATAAGAGTACGACCATCCCATTAATTACTATATCTGGGTAACCTATTATGACATTCATGTTCATAGTTGGGGTCCCTATAAATTATAAATCGATGGTGGTGAAGAGGATATATATCATGTAATCTCTCACATCTCCGGTTAATTCCCAACTTATATTTTTAAACATCAAGTGCCTGAAATAATAATGTCGATCAAAATAGTGTTTTAGGAATATAAGCTTTTTCAGCACAGCCTGATCAACTTTGCTACATGACGATGGAATCGATATTCAGTCTGCTATCATCATCCTCTCAGAGCTTTTCGTTCCTGTTGGGAAGCTTGTATCATCATCAGAAATACGGAAGGATCTTTAGCGTAGGATCTATATCCCTTGATAGGCCCTCCTATTAAGTAATCGGGATTATGGGGTATTCAAAATTATGTAAGTCGAAGGGTATAAAAAGGGGAACTAATCATTAAAAGTACATACAACTTTTCAGCAACTATTAGAAATTAAATTTTGTCAAGAAGTATAAAAGTAGTAATAAAATCTTTTTCCATTCATCCATTCTTTTACTAAAAACGAGTACAGTAATAAGCATAATGACGTCGTCAGTAAATGAAATAATCAACTATATTTTATTCTTTAGAAAAGAATATGATGCTGCAAAACTTAAAAATATTTTAGTTTTTTTTATTCAAATGATGAACTCCTGGCTACCAAAAAAATATTATTGGCATCATGTAAAAATGATGAAATGTTTCCATATGGAGTATATTCGATGGATAGCGAGGGTAAATACAGCACAAAGACGAACACGTTACAGATATTTTAAAAGGCCTTGATTACTGGAAACCAAAGGTTGATTACGGAAACCAAAGGTAGATTACCAAAACCTTCAATAGATTTGGGTAAATATCCCCAATATGAATGAACCACTTATTTAACTGTTATTGAGGTGTAACTAAATTGTCGAGGCTCAAGATACTGTGGATCATTTACAAAANTACGTTAATTTTAACTCCAATAAAAAAAAATTGACCTATATATAATGAAATGGTTAGCTTTATCATTTCACGAGAAAAAAATATAGAAAATATATTAATTCAGGAAAACGTGGCTTATTAGGCAAATCGGGCTTGCATAGTAGGCTGAGAAGTGTGTTCTGGCTACTAGGTACGACATTTATATAAATATACTATTATTTAATTACAGAATTACTTTTTTAAGGAAAAAAAACTATAACAACATATTTTTCAAATGCTTTTATACTGCTATAATAAAGACTATGAGTAGTTGAAGTAAATTGTCTGACAAAGAAGGATGGCATCTCTAACACCATATGTTATTAGAATACATATTTTCACTAATTCCATATCGCTCTTCTGCTTATTTGCTCGAGGGTGTGTAAAAGCTGGAGTCGTTAATTCTAAACTCAGCTTAAATGCCTTGTCGAATCCTTTATTATCATCTTATATGGGATTCTCATACTTCTTTCCATAGTCCCCTTGATGATGAAAAAGGGATGTGTCTCTGCATAAATCTTAGAGGTCATCGAGGCATACTAGACATGATTGCAAAACGAATGAAGAACTGGTCGAGAATTGGTCAAGAAAAAAATGATTCCGAACTGTTTGAGCTTTTGCGAAATCATCCTATTTACGTACTTATGCCAGATTTCTATGGTCACTGAAGGTGATGATTTTTGGGAAAAAGGAAGGATATTCAATAATCACATTTAGAAACGTGTTATCCAGTAAAAAGAATACCTGTTACAATTCAAAACTATTGTATATCCACTAATGTTAAGTGCAAGAATCAAGAATTATGTTGGATAATGTATTCTATTATGAGATGTCAAAGTAATAGAGTAATTTCTTATAGATCAGTTCTTCCTGAAGTATAGAAACGCCCCCACCAGAAAGAAAAAAGAGTTGTAACGAAATGGTGTTAATTGTTTTTCTCCGATTTTTAGATATGTATAAGTCATGTTATTATGAATTTATATGATGATTCTTTTAATGATTTTCTATACTTATAGTAGGTGAGAAATTAGAACAATTCTAGATGAACTTTTTTAGGTTACTTTATTAGTGACGTCTATAAAACGGCCTACTCAATATCTAAAACTAGAACTTGGATTATATAACTTGGAGGCTCTGCCTAGGCCTAGAGATGGTGGCTGAGGATTAAAGGTATACAGTAGTTGACGGGGGCGGAAGAGGAGCTCAGAGGGATTATGTCAGGGGAGAGGGAGTCACGGACGGGGGGTAGGGCAGTAGAGTAAAAGGTTATAGGTTATCACAGAGGTGGTGGAGTTGTGTTATTACGTCCTGGGTTTCGTTTTTTTTTAATTGAGTGTATCATCCAAGATTCAATGTTATTATGTGCATGGATATGTTATCAATTTCCCATATTATGCCTTCTTTCATCAGTTCGTTTATGTGGAGATTTATCACCATTTCCTAAAAGATTTAAAATTGAAGATACGGTTATTGCAATCATTACCACCTTTAAAACATAAATTATGAGAAAACTTATTTTTATTATTCAAAAAATTTTACTATTTTCTAATTGATCCAAAATAACGTTCCTCAACTCCATTATTTTCTGAATCATCATCATCTTCAAGACTGCCATTCTGAACTCAACCAATGAACGATTGTTGTGTTTGGGGATGCTATTCCAAACTCGATTGTGTAAAGACATCTTATTGGTAAAAACACCAAGAATTTTTACCCTCAGGACAGTGATCGTGTAATGGATTTTCATCTGTGGACGTTTCGTGAACAATCAACTTGAAAACAGTCTCATAACTTAGCTTTCTATTACCTTCAGCCTTCCCTTTTGACACCAAGTTGTAGAGCTCTATATGAAGTCTCTTGACTAAATAATTTTTAAACACAGTCTTTTCCACCTTTACGTTTCCACATGGTCCAGCACCATAGTTCATTCCACAAACTTTATTGTAGGCAGAAGAGGAGTTACTGTTATTCACCAAAGTTGTATACCTGAGTTTGATGCTTTATTTCCACAACGAAAGCATTGCTAATTTGTGAATAAGGGTTCACAAATCATGTGTCAAAGGACACATAAATGTTAAGGAAGCCATCAATGGGGTCTATATTTAACTGTTCTTTATTTATAATGGTCAAATATTATACTGCGAGTATTTCTTGAACTTCTTCCTGCACATCATGTTTATCAACCTTGACTGTATGGCGTGGTTTATTATGAAAACAAAAATAACATAGATAATTATCATCAAAGTATTTTTGTGAACAATAATTTACCATGTGTATGTTACAAAAAAAGAAATAATTAAAGGGTGAAAATATTGAATTATTTAATAATTTTTATTGATATTTGGGGATACATAAAGAAATAATAATGACAATAAAGATATATATATATATATATATATATATATATAAAATGATTATTAATTTAGTTTGAAAAAAGCAAATCTTTTAAGAAAATAAAACAATATTGCTATTGATTGAGATGTTGTGGTTAATTATAATGTATAGAGTCAGAATCATCTTTTATTAACATTTATTAATGTCATCAATTCTCATTATTTATTTTTTTAATTATTGTCTATTCTCATATAAAAATGAACAGTAGACCTAATAAAAATGGGCACACTGGATGTTTGTACATGAATATATTTTTCATTTAAAACTCTTTTAATAACCAGAGGAAAGTTGGAACCAAACATTATCACTAGTCGTCCTTTGAAATTGCTAAGTATACTAACGATATCCATATAAAACTTCCCAATTGGTTCATTGATTATAAATATATTGGCATTTGAATATTCTTTAATAATATAAGGTTCTTTGACTATATGCCTAATATACCCGTTTGGTAACCATTTAACTGCAGTTATATACTCTAATCTTTCTAGGTTTTCTGTTGGAATAATACTCACACCTCGATCCAACAAAAAACTCTCAACCCATCCACCACGAGCATAAATAGACACCACAATGTCCTTTGGGTTTATAAAACTCATTATTTCATCAAGTTCCTCTTTGGTAAGTATATGATTTCCAAAAATAAAATTGCGCTTCTCCCAATAACAATTGTTAGCATACTTACAAATATTTTGAAGATATTCTAATCTTATTTTTGATGCACAATTTAAGACATTAGATTTTGGTCGGAAATAAGCAATCTTACCTTGCCAAGATAATCGTTCATCTTCAGAAAATAAAGATGAACGTGGATAACCATCTATTTGTAGTTCAGGGTGGAGTTGAGGTGAAAATTTATTATTTATATGAAGTCCCCAGAATCGAATATGTTCGGAAGCTGAAAGGTCTTGCAACTGAATGTAATCCAAATCAACTTCAATGTTTACTAACTTAGGTAGAGAGGATTTCTTTTTCTTTGGGTGTACCATTAACACTATTAAATGTAAAAATGAACCATGAAATAAATCTGTTTGGTTGCCTTCAGGAAATTCTTTGATTATTATGATATATGTACTGTAAAATAGAATAATTAAATAAAATAAAGTTAATATAACCTGATAACAGTTCATATAAAAAAAAGGAGTAACATTAATCCCATACTTAAAGCCATATAATAACCATTTACTCCATAGATTAATTTCCACATAAAATAAGTAACAATTAAACATGCTACTAAAAATAAGACATTTGTGTCATCTATTGTACATATACCAATTCCTAAGCAGAAATATATAACCATATATTGAACTTGCTTCTTGCAAACTTCTCTGTTTCTTTCACATATTAGGCAAAAAACAAGTGCAACAAAACTCACTTTTCCAAGCCCTGAATAATACCAAAAAAGACCACAAAGAACTGTCCACAGGTTAAATATGTGTGTACTATAAACATCATCTAAATACAGTTGAATTTCACATGAAAGTGGTTGCCAAATGAAATCTTCTAACAGCAACATCTTGATGAAGTTGTTGATGATGATGGAAGCCAATCTGTAGACAAAAGAAAAAAATATGATATAGATTATTTCCACACTTTACGACACACATATACATAAATCAGTGACGTTTCTTATATTTATAGACTTCCCCATCTTTATATATATGAAGATCGATAGTTCGAAGAATATCCCCTAAACATTCCAAATTGTTTTCAGATTTTGTTTTAGGAAGGCAGTTTGATCTTTTAAGATTTTGTTTTGGGAGCGAACAGAGAAGAATTGTCTCTAACCAATTTACACATTTAAATTTTTTCATAAATAAATTATATAAATTATAAATAACAATTCTTGTTACTTCATTTACATATTTTACAGTAGGTGATCGATTATATACATTACTTAAATTATCTTTTAGGTCATATATATCGGTATGGGACAGAAGAATGGGTTTAATACATCTTTCATTCAATATAGGTTTTCTAATTAGAGAATAAGGTATTTTTCCTTGTATAGTCCAAATAGATTCCATAAGAGCCCATCCTTGATATCGTAACGTATTTTCTAAGAGAATAATATATAATTTGATAATATGAATTCTTTTTAGGAGTTTGTATAAATAATAATTAAATTGTCTTCGAATAAAATCAAGAATAAATTCACATCGGTAATGATCCCATTTTCCATTTATTATTAAAAACCCAATATTTTGACATATATCTATATATGTGTCAAACATAACTGATATAATATTATTAAATTCACTATCTAACATATCAAACATTGGCAAATAAATATGCTTTATATTATAATTATAAAGATTAATTGAATAATTTAATATATCAATAAAATATTTACCAACTAAAATTTTAACTTGTGATTCAGTAATAACATCTCCCATTATTTTTTTATTTAATAAAGAATCAAATGGTATGGTAAATAAATTTGTTTTTGGTATACGACTACACTCAGGAACAGGTCTTACTGTGATTAAAGGAGCTGATGAACTGGACTATAAACCGCCATAATTTGCCTGCTTATATACATTCCATCCTGGAATGTGCGTCTTTGGCTGAGGGCAAAACAAAGCACAGCACCTCCTGTGGTTGCAGATGAAAGAATTTAGTATAATATTCAATCGGCCATGAGCTTATATAAAAAAGAGTTCACATCCGGTACCACTCAGTATGAAGAAAGTGTCGCCACTGCCATCCATCCTTCCTGACCCCGACTCAAGACTCAAGCATTTCATTCAGCTATTGGCATCACTTTAAAAGGTTCGTTCTGATTATTGTATAATGATTGTAGGTAGTAGTAGTAATGATGATTGGCAAATTACCTCTTGATATATGTTATATTAATTATGGTTTACGTTAAAAAAATCATTTTCTAACTAGAAACAATTATATTCTACAAATGCTCGACATATTTATAAATCCAACAAACAAGCCTATTGAGGAAGAAATAAATATAATTCCTACTAGAATATAAAGAAAAGAGGTATCCATCTCCAAAGTTTAGAAAATTTATACCATATTGTGATGTGACTGAATGAGATTTTGAATTTAAAAAAAAATCACCTTTGTTCTACAAAAGGTAAATAGGATATATAATATATATTTATGGAACCCTGGGCAGCTGACTGGAGTGGACCTATAGTTATGATATAAGTCTTTGGAGTCTGGTTTTTTGCTCAATAAAACATACCTAATTATCTGGCTAGACAATTATTTACAGTCCAACAAAGGAACATATAGATGGATATTATGCCCCACTTCTTCTCCGGTAAAAATATTATACAATGTAAAATGTGGGCAAAAATATTAATATAATGAGTGATCCATTTGCTGTGGTTAAATTTAGGATCACTGTTAAAATGAGATAATTAGAGTATAGAGACATTAACATAAGAGTTACTCAAACACATCTTTATATATATATTTCTGAGTTTATATTATACAAAGAACTATTGTTTTTTCTATCATTTTCAGATAATTATACAATGATGGTGATGTTGGTTCTATTTGTTCTTCAAGATCCCAACTGTCAACAAGGGTAGCGCAGTTGCCTTTTTTTTTTTGGGTAAACAATGAAAAAGCAATATGAAATCTACCCCAGAAAATATTCTGTGCTAATACTAGCAGCCCCCAAAAATATATTTCAAGTGTGGGATAAAATTGTCATATGGAGAAATAATTTAAAAATAAAAGTGGAATTTTTACAAGACTTAAATCCAACAATCAACTTGTATCACTTAGTGGAAAATTCATTTTTACTTATATTAGAAAATGTACTAAAAATGTTCATTTTTACTTATAACGAAATGGTGTATTGGAAAATATGTACCTTTCATTTGAATTTGCAGACATTAGTATTAAACGTAATTTAAAATCTTTAAAGATTTTAACAGAAGATGTAGGGAGTATCAATTCAGAAAAATTGAGAGCAAATCTACTTGATACTTGGAAAAATAAAATACCACCTATATGCCCTTCTGAAGTTCTCCCAGAGAGTGAATATATTGTTATTGAAGTAAATAGCAACAAACACAACCGTGAGTCGCAATCATGGTCATTAAAAGCGACTGGCTAACTTCTTTTACGGGTCGGCGTTTAAACCGCGATGTTCCAAGCGGTTGGGCACTATTCTTTCCCCCTCTTTATATATCCCGGATCCTTGTCTATATTTTCTATAGTTGTACTGTAGTATCCCCATAATAATTATTTCAATGACAGGGTTAAGGTAGGGGTCTGGGAACCACTAGAACGATGGCTCAATATGTACCTTATATCGTTATTTCCTCGGATCCTAAAATGTTTCTAAAGTGTATTTTTGTTAAGAGTCGACGTAGTGTTTGGAAACAATAATAACAGAGAAAGGTTGTTAACATATCTTGTAAATATGATATTATAATTAAGACTTAGATGTTGTTGCTTTTAACTCAAAATATAAAATTGGTGTTCTATGATAATGGTAACTAAAAGAGAAAGTTAGTTGGTATAGTTTAACAACAACCTGTTGTAACATATCTGTATATACATGGTCAGTTTAAATGTACATTTTTATATAAATAAAATATTAATATACAGTTATTCTTCATCATTGATATTTGCACATTGAGCACATATTAAATTAAATTATTAAAACGTGTAAATCTTACTGGTACCATATCATCAGAATTGATTTCTTGTTTTAGAGCAAAATATTCATCCTTTAGAGATTTAGAACAATGAAGACAGTATTGGCGTTTACTTATATTAATTTCATTAAATGTCGCCAATTGTTGTCCAAGAAGTGTATTAATATCTTTTTCAAATGAATTATTCAGTTCAATTTCCAATACATCAAATTTCAAATTGTTAGTGATTGTTGCAATCATATGATTTTCATTAATTACATCTTTTCCTTTAAATAATCGAACTAATGAAAATGTTGGCATAGTTTGAAATGTTATTAACATATCTGTATAAATGATATAATAATTAAAACTTGGGTGATATTCACCATTAAAGGTGCATTTTGTTTTTAACCAAAATATAAAATCTGGTGTTCTATGATAAGATAATGCGTAGGCATTATAAATATCACTGTCGTAAGTTAATGAAGGTGGTAACCAACAATCACATTCACCATCATATTCATGTTGGTCATATAAATTATATATAGAGAGAACATCATCTAGAAATGTTTCAAAACTCCAATAGTTAATAACACAAAATTTTCCATAGAAGAAATACAATAATGGTCATAACAGTAAATATACATACTTAAAATTGATGAACAAATAACTAAAACATTGTCTTCACAACTCCTTTCTTGTACCTGACACATTTCAGTACTTACAGGAATTATAATATTCCGTAGTCCCAAAATACCATACATAATCCAACATAAATCCTGATTTCTCTCACTTACCATTAATGGATATACATTAATCTTTAAATTGTAACAGGGTTTCTTCAGTTCATTGGATAAAATGTTTCTAAATGTGATTACTGAAATTTCTTTCACTTTTTTTCCCAGTATTCCTCCCTATTAATATCAGAAGAATCTGGCATAAGCACCAATACATCAAAAGAAAAAGAATTAAACATAGAAAATGAATAAATAGCATTTGACGGTAAATGTTGTACAAGTGGTGATTGTGACTGCGATTCAATAATTAAAAATCGCAAAGATGAATGCCGCTTTACTATCTTCAAAACTATACTGACTATATCCACTCCAGGAACATAATCGACACGTGTAATTTCGCCTTTAATTGGAACCTGATTGATCAGAAGTGCCTGTTCACAATAATATGTTTGTTCTGACGACTGAAGAATTATATTTTCGATCATATAGAGTGCAGAATGTACCTTATAATGATTAATATTAGATTGCTGTAAGTTCTGAAAAGAAAAAAGAAAAATAACTGTATATCCATAAAAAATATCCAGAACAGTTGACGTGGGATACATTCGAAGACAAATATTTAACAATTGTAAAATTTCATCTGTATCCCGAGAGAACATTGTCATAGCTGTCACTAAAGACCACACTTTGTTTTTGTTTGTCATACCTTTTAAAGGATGATTAACACTCGTCATTGTTTTTAATGCTGATGTAAACATAGGATGATCATTCAATAACTCAAATAGTTCAGAGTCTTTTTTTATTTCATGACCAATTTTCGACCAGTTATTCATTTTTGTCTCGATCATCTTTAGAAGGCCTCTCATACAGTATCTTCCATCGGTTATATTGTATTTGATGCGACATAATTGTTCCATAATATAGGATGCATTGTAAAGAGTATCTTCATTGCTGTGTAGAAGTGGACTAGGGAAAAGAGTATACGAATTCCATATTAATCGATGATAAAGAGTGCGGAATGGCATATATGCCGAGTCAAGAATAACACGGCTCCAAATTTTACAAACTCTGGAACAAATGATTAAAAGATGACGATATGGAACCAGTGAAAATATGTTTTCTAATAACACCTGTGGTAGGGACGACATTTTTTGGACCAGAGTTTGCATCAACACCTGATATATATATATATATATATATATATATATATATATATATATATATATATATATATATATATATATATATATATATATATATATATATATATAATTATCTGGCTATACAATTATTTGCATACACGACTATTAATATATAGATTAATAAAGTGATCAGTGATTATTAGGTGATATTTCACCTTATTATTGTTATTTACATATTTATGGAGATACCTACATATGCATAAGGGTTATTATAACAATGACCTTTCTCATTGTCATAGTCAGTGGGGTTTAACTTAATTAATTCACATATTTTTTTTTTACATTAGAAAGGGAGCCTAAGTGCAGTACTGGACTCTGGCCGATGGTAGGTAGATTTAACAAGTTCAGTTATCATTTTATGTATTTCAGAGTTACGTACTTCTTCCATTAGTCGCAAGGCAATATGTTGTAAATGATCAACACTATCTTGAAGCCTCGACAATTTAGTTAGCACTTCAATAACAGTTAAATAAGTGGTTAATTCATATTGGGGATATTTACCCAAATCTATTGAAGGTTTCGGTAATCTACCTTTGGTTGTAGTAGCAGCAGCAACTTCAATAATTTCATCCTCGTCTGGAAACCAAAATGATAGTAATAGAGAAGGAGGGGTAGAAACAAATGGGATTCACTTAGTTAAACCAGATGTATGTGGCATTCTAAAGTAAATAGAAATTTAGTAGCCTCACTCCTACTAACATTCGGAATATTCAGTTGTATCAATGTTTCCCTTTAAATCTTTTACATCTTCGATTACATCAAGATCCCAAATAAAAGAATATTTAGACAAATATTGTTCGGTTAATATAAATATTACTTTAGAACCTATAAGTAAATTATTTCTCCACTTTCACCCCGAAATTGTAAATGTTTATGCTATAAAAATATGGATGGGATCTACTTCAGAAGGATATCCTGCGGCATCCCAATTACAATTTATACTGCGTGTCGTAATTGAGGATGAAGAAAATTATTGTTTAAAATATTTCTTTGTGGAACTCTTCTGTAATATTGACCAAAGAAGCATCATGTTCTGTGAACATAATTTCGAGTACCCCAATAATCCCGATTACTTAACAGGGCCTATCAAGGGATATAGATTCTACGCTAAAGATCCTTCCGTATTTCTGATGATGATACAAGCTTCCCAACAGGAACGAGAAGCTCTGAGAGAGATGATGATAGCAGACGGAATATCGATTCCATCGTCATGTAGCAAAGTTGATCAGGCTGCGCTGAAAAAGCTTATATTCCTAAAACACTATTTTGATCGGCATTATCATTTCAGGCACATTGTGTTTAAAAATATAAGTTGGGAATTAGCCCGAGATGTGAGAGATTACGACGCATGGTTGAAAAATGAAAAATGGCTTAACTACGTTAATCGCAGGAAGATTGAACATAAACCCTATTGTTTACATAATGAATCTTTTTTTTGCGAGCCTCGTCAAGATATAATTTATAGGGATCCCAACTATGAACATATATTTCGTTTTGGGATAGCCAGATATTGTATTAAATGGAATGCTAGTAATTACATATTTCGGGTTTTCAGTGATTGTGATGATGATAAAAAATGTAATGATATATGTTGTATTAACTGAGGAAACCTTGACCGAATTTATCATTTAAATTCGTCGCATACAGAAATAATTGCTCGAATAGTGACAAAAGAATATGGATCATTTTATATAGAAAAGGTACAAAGCGTACTTTTCATAACCCAAAATCCCCATCTCTTTATGAACCTCATTCAAACGGGAGAAAAGGAAGAAATCTGTCGTTTTATTATACAAGACGAAGGTTTATCATCATCATTATCACTACCACTACCATATAAAAATACCAACAACCCAAATAGTTTACAGGCAATGTGCGTCAATAAATTGGTGAATTCTTTTTTGGATACTACTAGAATGGGATATTGGAACATGGCCTGCTTAGGTAGAGCAATCAACACCAATCCTAACATTCCTCATTTTTTAAAACTAAAGTTAATCAATGAAGTTCAACGGAATCTAATGATCCAATCGTGGGAAAGAGCAGTGGCAGATGAAACAACTATTAACCATTTATTCAATAAATTCACTTTTTATGGACAGTACCAATATTCTTAAATAAATAAATCCAAAGTTGGGATCAAATAATAAAAGTATAAATAGATACTAGAAAAATACTCCATATCGACATAATATATTTTTATTATATAATATAATTTATTCAATTTTGAAAATTATTGAACAGACTTTTATTTTGAATATACTATCCAAAGAAATAATTATATTGAATGCCGAAAAATCAACATTGAATGTCCTATTCAATATAATGTATGTACATTTATGTGGGAGTATGTCTCCCAAGATCCTCCCTCAGCCGACTTGAATGGCTCATTGCAGTGCACAGTGCACTGATCTTGTGAACAAAGCCTATTTCCCTTAATCCTGGATAGTTTCCTGGCATGTTGGGTATCTCCAGAATGCCCACTTAACCAGGAACACTGTTAAAAAAAACGTAGGCCGCCGTATGTCTAGGTAGGAAGTAGATACAGGGAGCTTAAGCATACTTGCCACCATAGGGTCAGTGAGTACATGGCCTGGAGGAGAGTGTGAGAGGGGAAGGCGCCAGCAGCGTCTGACCTCTAGGGTCAACCTCAACCAGCGCATGGAGAATAACAGCTATGACGTGTTCATGACGTCACTCCTGCTACTGCTCATCGAACGAGCTAATATGATTGGTTCCCGCTCATTTGCTGCAATGCTATTGGTCAAATTGTAACTTCTTTTGTGTTGTGTGCCACGAGATGCCCGGCACCCTTGCAAACTCATTCACGTGAGAGAGACCATACCCAGAGGACGTGTTCTGTTCTACCGGCCAATAGACTGAACACCGTCTATCCCTCACCGTCAAGTTAACTCAGCGCCTTTGCGATATACCACACACTGGCCAGAATCACGAGTAGGAATATATTGTTTAGAAGCCTAAAGTGACAAATGTCCAGAGCGAAGCAGACTGGTATCAGGTAACCCCTGGTGACAAAGATCGTTGTGAGTGACTCAGAGTGAACTAAGGCAGTGCCGCCGCCTAAGTAATCTGTGTGTGACTTTACCACAGTGTACCTGTACCACAGTGTACAGTGTAGTTCATGGTACTGCCGCAAGCCGCCGCTAGCCGACGCCAGCCGACGCCAGTCGACGCCAGCCGACTCCAACCGACGCCAGCCGACGCCAGCCGCCGCCAGCCGCCGCTCTCACTCTGACGTGACGTCACCACCTTAGCACCGCCAGTGCCAGTGTGTGAGCGTGTGTCTGCCCTACTCAGGAAATCATCTCAAGATATTGCGAGTACCCTCCGTGTCTACGAGCGAAACCAGCTATCATGTCATTGTTTATTGTGTCTGTGTTGTTCTGAGGGATCAACCACAGTTCTCACCTTCTCATACCTGTTGCAGGTTATAGGTGAATCGACGGTGAATACGTGTTTATCTGTGTGGTATCACTGCATTTCATTCGTCTGTGAATGTGAGCTTCACATACACCACACATTTAGTTATTGTGTGATTATTATTGTGCATGTTATGCCTGTCCCATTGACAGTGTATTTGTTGATTTATTGCATATCATCATTACCGAGTATCTGGATGTAACTCTTGTGATCCCTTTACATACCGGCAGTTAGGTTGCCGTGTTAGTGATTGGCTGTCAACTGTGTTAAGTTAGGTGTTTCTCCACGAGTAAAGTAAATCAAGCACCCTGTGTATTAGTGGTTAAGCTAATAAATAAACTACTGTTAAGCTTTATGCGGTGTTTCCGTTGAACCACTTCTGAATACTGCTAATATTACTCCAGCCTTCAGATCTAGGTGTCTTCAACACCGAGTTGCCTGTAAGTCACTAAACTATAAATTTGATGAAGACCCTAGGAGTCCCTTAAAGTGTTACATCATTGAGGGGATTCCAACGACCAACGTAGAGCAGGACCAGGTGAGGCTAGTCTGAGAAGAGACCCACAAGGACTCTAACTCGACCTTGCTCCCAGGCCCTGTACGGTTGCTCTCTTATTTTCTATTTTGCTAATTCCGACAGCTTCGTGAAGCGTCTGCCACATGTACATTGGCGACGTACGCATTGCAGTCGTGACAGCAAAAAAAAGAAAACCCCCCACAATTTATTGATGGACTGTTTCATTTCGTTTCATTTAAGTAAGATAAAATTAATATTGGACTTCAAAATAGGCATTTTTTTCTCCCCCATAAAAATGAGTGAAATTGTTAAAACAATCTTGAGTATGGTACATTTCCCTGAGGATGGGACCTCAGGTTTAAGAGAACGTATAAATATAAAAACATATTTAAACAATGTTTCTGCTAAAGATGAGGATGAAACAAGAACAATCATATTACTAAATAAATTGCTTCATTTATTTGATCTGTCTGATAGATATATAAAAGTAATAACTAAAACATATCCTCTTATTAAAAGTCAATATCAACAAAATGAAACCATAGCTTTATTAAATAAACGATATAGTGAGTGTGATACTGAAAAAAATCTTCTAGAGACTGCGAAAGCAGAAAAAGACCGCGAAATAATTGATTTAAATAATAAAGTTGAGAAGTTTACAACTGAAATAGAAGAACATAAAAATATAATAGCCACATTGGAACTTGAAAACAGTAAATGTGTAGACGAATTAAAAACCCAAGTAGTAGAATTAGAAAAATTAGGTGAATATGAAGATAAAATAGATGAAAAAGACAAAGAAATAAATGATTTATATAATAGAAATATAGAAAACGCTAAAAAACTAACAGAAAGAGACAAACAAATAACAAAATTAGATAATGAAATTGAATATTTAAATACTATAATTAAATCAAATAATACTGAAATAAAATCTAAAAACGTTGAACTCAGTAAAGAATTACAACTATGTACTGCACAATTATCTCATCAAAAACAAGAAATAAATAGAAATAATGATCAATTAACTGAAAGTCATAGACATAATGAGATGTTAAAGAGTTCTTTAAACGATTACCAACGAGTAATAAATGAAAAAGAACAACAAATAGAAACTTTGAAAATAAATTGGTTTAATGAAAAACATCAACTAGAAGAAAGTTACACGAATGAACTTAAGAAATGTAACTATGAAAAAGATGAAATAGAAAAAACTTATATTAAACAACTTCAGGAACAAAAACAAGCCCATCAAAGACAATATGATGAGGCGTTATTATTATTCAAAACAAAAGAACTTGAGAAACAGCAACAAATAGAAACTTATATTAAAACACTTCAGGAACAAGAACAAGATCATCAACGACAATATGTAGAAGAACTTGAGAAACAGCAACATCTAGAAACTATTAATAAACAACTTAAGGAAGAAGAACAACAAGTCAATCAACAATATAATCAATTATTGTTGAATATAGATGAAACAAATATTAATAATAATCAATTATTTACTAATTTTTTAGAAAACCCTATATTATCAAATGATGATATAACTGAATGTTTTTCAAAGATATTGTTTATAAATAATAGTCATTCAAGTATTACAAATAATCTAATTAAATCAATAATAATAAAGATTATTAATCATTTTAAAATAGAACACAATAATTATATTCTACAAGAACACACAAATAGAATGGCTAAGTTAAATGACATTATTGACAATAGTAAAACTGATCTACAACTGGGAAATATAGTAAATATATTATTTACTAATGAGGAAGAAAGAAAGTTATTTAATCATATACTAAATAGTTTCAAAACTAATATTACCGATGAAATAGTAAAAAAACACAAAAAAGAATTAGTGCCTTATGTTGATTCAAATATAGTTTTAACAAGTTACAAGAACCAAATTATTTGGCTAAAATATTAGTAGATCGACTTGCATCTATGGATTTAGTTAAAGAAAATATAATAGACCGACTTACAGATTTATACAGCTATACAAAAGAAACAAATTCTGAAGTTATAAAGGTATATACTTTTATTACAATTATATATACAATTTATCAGAACGAAATTCAAAGAGATTTTAGAGTACGAAATGTAAAACACTTTTATGTAATTATCTTACAAGTGATTCGCAAGTCATATGGTGGTGATACTACTGAAATATTAGCCATTCAACAAACACAGGAATCAGAAAATTTGAGGTTAAAACAAACAAATAAAGAAATACATTCTAAAATGTTAGTCATGAGTTCTGAATTAAACGAATCGAAAATACATTTGTCGATGATTAATACAATGGACATTTCTTCAGACTATGATGAAACTCTAGTAGAAAAGTTCACCTCTATTATCAAAACTATTATTAATGAACTCGATGCTTACCTAGCAGAGAAGTGCCAAAAAAAATATTTATTATTAGCATTCGATCAGATTAAAGTAAAAGACATATTTTGTCGGAATAGTGTTGCCAAAAATGAAATTAAACAATTATTCTATTCTCTTTCGAATCATATTTCTAAATTTATATTGTGCGCCCAGTTCTATAAAAATCTTGTTACTGTAATAAATGATAAAATTCTTATGCCTTCTATTCAATTAAACCTACATTTTTCACGAAACTTATATGACGTCAATACTATGAAAACAGCTTTATTAAACCCCCAAATATAAAGAAAGCTATTAAAACCCCCTCTGTTTTTCCACTTATATTTAATATTAAGGGTTTAACACTGATTGGAGACCAAATTAGCATTGACGACGATGAAATTTACACCAACCAAATAGTGTCTATTGATAACAATGATAAAAATTTAAAATTACTTACATTATTGAACAGTGATGATATTAAACAAGAAAGGGAATTGTTTATTGAAACACAAATAATACAAAAATATTTAAATGTAATCGGTGATGAAATAATTTTAAAAACAATTTCCTCTCAGAAAGTTTCATCACAGGAAACAACAAAAACATATAAAACAACAGATTTGGGGACAAAACCAAAAGATGTCAAAGAACTATCAAGATTAAATACCAAAGACAGACGAAAAAATGAAAGAATGACTCTGAAAAAGAATAAAAAGGAAAAACAGTTAATGAATAGGAGAGGAGGAACAGATGAAATGCAATTGGAAGAGGAAGACCAATAAATGACACCAGTTCATCAATTGAAGGCAAAGAAGGAGGATATTAAACCAATAAATGATACTAGTTCAATAGTTCTAGAAGATGAAAAGGAAATAGGGGGATGTAATAATGAAGAAAAAAAAAAAAAAAATAATAAAAAAAAAAACAGTAGCAGGTCGGGGAGTAGGCAAATAAACTCAACTCAAAAAAGAGAAAGAGAAAGAGAGAGAGAGAGAAAGAGAGAGCATAGAAAGATTTTAAGAAAACATTCAGCCTTTGATTATATACTACTTTTCCATTAAATTATTTGTTTGTGAACACAATTATAGTAGTAACTTTAATTTATTGTTGTTCGTTCTTTCCTCCCTCCCCCACCACCTGTTTCCGGACTGATGAAGGGTTTCGGAGTCAGGGCAAGTGTTAGTTGGTCTAGAGACTCTGGCGGCTGTGGGAGATAACTACTAACTCTTCTGGGGAAGCAAACAACAAGCTGAAAGAGGCCAAGCTACATCTGCTGAGGATTCCCACCCACCTTATACACTTACATTGTAGAGGATAATTATTGAGGAGCATATGTCTTGTTTCATAAAAGTAAGGTTATCTTCTTCATCTTCTTCCTCATCGTCGTCTTTATCGTCGTCCTCATCGTCGTCCTCAGACTCATTCGAAAATGACTGGTTCATTGGCAAACTGAAGGGCTTGACACTAAATAAGGCCATAAAAAGAAAGAAGAGAGAAAAGGCACTAAGGAAGCTTGATTCCAGCAAAAACAAATGGCCACGGTATTCCGAGATTAAGAAGGATGATATGGTGGATATGGGGGAGATGGGGGAAGTTTGTTCATCTTTACTGAGCTCAGACATTGGAGATGGAGATGATGACACCAAGCCAGGGAAGGAATGGGAGAAGCAGGAGAATGTGGAGGAACAGGTCTTCGGTCAGGAGACGAACAGGCACAGGTATGTTTTTAGTAAATAACTTTGACGTTTTAGGTCTGTCCTAGTCTAGGATGAACTGAAATTGATCCTTTTAATTTCAGTTGTGCGTTATTTTTTTTCGTGATTAAAAGTTTTTTTAATTAGAAAATTCCTATGTTCTGTTAAAATTTCTTCGGTATATTAATGTCTTTCTTATTTGCTACACAGCTCAGCAACTTCCAGAAAAGAGATGTCGAAGTGACAGACACTACTAAATGGAAGATAGAAGTTCATTCAGACCATATATCATCACACACTCTGGATGAAAAAAATGAGGAATGCATGCATGTCTGAACTGTCTTTATCTTATATCGTAAATGAAAAGATTCCATATTTTGGTAATTTTTAAGAGAGTTTTAAATTTTATATTATCAATACTGTTAAGAAGGAAATTTAAAAATTTCCCACAGAATAATAAATAAGGGTCGGAATCATGACAAGAAATTTTTTAATAACCTCTAATATTTATTATAAAAAACATTTATATCCACATAATATATCATATCTCAGTTCTATTGGTATTATTATTATTATTATTACACTAACAGCATCATATAGACTTAATCATCTGATGTTGACGATTCTAATATTTTGAATGCGTCCTCTGATACAGTTCTCTCTTGAACACTGTGAGGGGATTACCAGTTATGCCCCTTATTGTAGCGGACTTAACCTAGATAGGTTAGATTAGGTTAGGTAGGGTTGGTTAGGTTCGGTCGTATTTGCTCCCAACTTTAGTTGTTCTCCTGTTTAGTCACTCTAATGAGTTATGTAGCTTAGGGATTCTGCTTCTAGTGTGTGGTCTGGTCAACACACTTTTTTTGTAAATATTTGTCAACACAATGCATTCCATTGTAGGCTGGTGGTCTGTCATACAACCTTTACCCATACTGTTGTCTATACTTTGTATCCACAATTTTCAGAAGACAGCTTCTCTCTCCTTTCTCCTGTTTGTAAACTTATGATAATTTTAGACATGCCATTTTCTGCGCTGATCTTTATGACCTTTTATCACTTATCACTGAAAACCCGAAATATAAGAGTACGACCATCCCATTAATTACTATATCTGGGTAACCTATTATGACATTCATGTTCATAGTTGGGGTCCCTATAAATTATAAATCGATGGTGGTGAAGAGGATATATATCATGTAAACAATAGGATTCATGTTCAATCATCCTGTGATATTTTAGTTTTTTTATTCAAATGATAAACTCCTGGCTACCAAAATATTATTGACATCATGTAATAATGATGAAATGTTTCCATATGGTGTATATTCGATGGATAGCGAGGGTAAATACAGCACCAAAGACGAACACGTTACAGATATTTTAAAAGGCCTTGATTACCTGGAAACCAAAGGTAGATTACCAAAACCTTCAATAGATTTGGGTAAATATCCCCAATATGAATTAACCACTTATTTAACTGTTATTGAGGTGCTAACTAAATTGTCGAAGATACTGTGGATCATTTACAAAATTATCAGATATCTTGACTGTATGACATAGTTTAGCATGTAAACAATCACACACATAATTATCATCAAGGTACTTCACAAGCTTCCTATCTGTTATTAACACTGTCTTCTGTAATTTTATTTTATAATTAATTTCTTGGCACTGACTGTAATCTGGATGATCTTGAGCTGAAGCAGCTTTCTGTTGTTAATAAATACGGCGAGCATATGCCGCTTGTGATTGTTTAATTTGTTGAGTCTTCGATTTGCGTGGCATTGTGCAATCTCTTTGTATTACTGTATGACAGCATTCATCTTCGTAACAGGAAACAAATATTAAAATGAATAAAAATTAATGGTATGTTTTTGTGAGTCTGGTCGTATAAAAAGTTTCTCATTTCACAGAATATATATAGTGAGCCCTAAGTGGGACCTACTTGACATAATTGACTGTAACAGGAGGTGGGCAGCGAGCGGGTTGTGAAAAACTATAACAACATATTTTTCAAATGCTTTTATACTGCTATAATAAAGGCTACGAGTAGTTGAAGTAAATTATCTGACAAAGAAGGATGGCGTCTCTACCATATATATTATTAGAAAATATATTTTCACTAATTCCATATCGCCATCTTCTGCTTATTTGCTCGAGGGTGTGTAAAAGCTGGAGTCGTTTAATTCTAAACTCCGCTTACATGCCTTTTCGAATCCTTTATCATCGTCTTATATGGGATTCTCATACTCCTTTCCATAGTCCCCTCCTGATGATGAAGAAGATGATTTGTCTCGACATAAAGCATCCTATATCATGGAAAAACTGAGTCGCAAATACTATATAATTCTTGGAGGTCATTGTATGCAAGGTATACTAGACATGATGGAAAAACGAATGAAGAACAGGTCGAGAATTGGTCAAGAAAAAAATGATTCCAAACTGTTTGAGCTTTTGCGTAATCATCCCCTATATACTTCAATCATAAAATCGGGAGAATTAGATAACAAGAGCTGCGTGTGGTCCTTAGTGACCGTTATAGCTATGTTATCTCGCGATACGGACGAAATTTTACAATTGTTAAAGGTTCTTTTTGCGATATATCCTTCATCTACTATTATGGATATATTTTATAGTTATGCAGTTATTTTCCTATTCTGTTCGAAACTTTATTTTTCTAATGTTCATCATTATAAGGTACATGCTGCACTCTATCTTATAGAAAATAATATCATTCATTATCAGCCAGAGCAAATAATATCTTGTGAACAGGCCCTTCTGATCAATCATTTTCCTTGTGCTAGGGAAAGTATATGTGTGGAATATGTTCCCGG
Organism: Procambarus virginalis; assembly: GCA_020271785.1. Taxonomy (NCBI): domain Eukaryota; kingdom Metazoa; phylum Arthropoda; class Malacostraca; order Decapoda; family Cambaridae; genus Procambarus; species Procambarus virginalis. Next base: position 48,552 of record WNGS01007035.1, read on the forward strand.
AGTGGATATAGTCGACGTAGTTCTCAAGATGGTACGGCGTCATTCAAATTTACGCTACTTGATTGTTGAGTCACAGTCGTCGTTATTCACACCACCCCTTTTACAATTACCACCAAATGCGGTTTGTTCACTGTCTATAGATGATTCTTTTTCTTTTGATGTTCTGGTACTTATGCCAGATTCTATGGTCACTGAAGGTGATGATTTAAGAAAAAGGAAGGATATTTCAATAATCACATTTAGAAACGTATTATCCAGTAAAAAGAATACCTGTTTCAGTACAAATGAATATTATCATGATGATTCTTTTAATGATTTTCTTATAATTACAGTAGGTGAGAAATTAGAACAAATTCTAGATGAACTTTTTTTAGGTTACTTTATTAGTGACGTCTATAAAACGGCCTACTCAATATCTAAAACTAGAACTCGTGATTATATAACTTGGTTAAAAACAAAATGTTCATTTAAGGGAGTGTATCATCCAAGATTCAATGTTATTATGTGCATGGATATGTTATCAATTTCCCATATTATGCCTTCTTTCTCATCAGTTCGTTTATGTGGAGATTTATCACCATTTCCTAAAAGATTTAAAATTGAAGATACGGTTATTGCAATCATTACCAACTTGAAATTCGATGTTTTAGAATTTCCATGTAGTAACTATTTTACAGATGGGAGAATAAATAAATTTGTTGAAAATCAATTGGCGACATATGAAGAAATTAATAGACATAATAATAAATCACAGTGTATAGGTTGCAAAAACACTTTAAAGGGTGAATGTTTGGCTTTTAAACATGTTATAAATTCAGTGGGAATGGCGGCAGTAAGATTTACATGTTATAATAGTTCCGAATATTTTATATGTGCTCGGTGTGCCCAATTATACAGGGATCAAGATGAATATGTTAATATATTTGAGAATTTAGAATGCTGTTGGTCTAGTTTTAATTATACTGATACTTATTCTTCTAGTTCGGATTCTTCTTGGGATTGTTAAAGAAAATAATTAATTTTCCAATATTAATAATTAATTAAAAAACCAAAGCAAATAAATGTATTGTGAACAAGCCTACTATGACAGCTGTAAATTCGTCGTTACTAGCCACGCACTTTATGAGCTCAACATTTTCCTTCTTAGTCAATCATGAACATGCAAGAAAAATATAGAAAAATGGTAAGTAGCTTGTCGTCTTTGGTAATACTATATAGATCTAGTAGTATCTGGTTTGGTTGGAGCCTGAACACCGGAGATAAAAATAATTCTTTATTCCTCACATAAGTTTTGTCCACCTTTAAAATATAACTTTGGGACATTGGTGAAAAATTGTCTAATTTTTTGTTCTCCCTCTCTATTTAGGTTGAGATGTTGAAGCTTGGTCCAGTTGCATCACTTTTCACATGTATCGGATAATAAATTTGGAATGCCTATAACAATGGCACAACTAGCTAGATTAAGAAGACCATGGAAAACTTTTGTATCTTCGATTAAATACAACGATGAACTAACAAGAATGATATATCTATATTATGCAGATAGACTCAATATTACTCTGGAGTTATATTGCAATGTACCACCACCAATGGTACTTTATGCGCATATACCATACATTGTATCAATAACGCCAGTAACTCTTTATTCGATAAAATTTTGGATGGGAACGAATAAAAAAGGGTATCCTGTGGCATCACAATTGCAATTTATAATGTGAGTTATGGTAACTGACGAGAAAACGGGGAAATATTATTATTTGCTTGTAGAATCTTGGGCATAGCATTTTATCACTTCCTTATGTCCGGTCGTGATGGTCAAGCGGATTAAGGCGCCCTGTAGTTACCAGTTGCTTTGCTCCTGGGAGTATGGGTTCGAGTCACTTCTGGGGTGTGAGTTTTCAGTTGTATCTAGTCCTGGGGACCATTCAGGCTTGTTTGCATTTGTGTTCCTCACGTGTTGCCCCAAAAAATGAGGTGATTTGATAAAATGCTATGCCCAAGATAACCATCCAGGTGCCGGCGGGGAAGTGGTTCATATAGCTCAGGCTATCACTTCCTTATGTCCGGTCGTGATGGTCAAGCGGATTAAGGCGCCCTGTAGTTACCAGTTGCTTTGCTCCTGGGAGTATGGGTTCGAGTCACTTCTGGGGTGTGAGTTTTCAGTTGTATCTAGTCCTGGGGACCATTCAGGCTTGTTTGCATTTGTGTTCCTCACGTGTTGCCCCAAAAAATGAGGTGATTTGATAAAATGCTATGCCCAAGATAACCATCCAGGTGCCGGCGGGGAAGTGGTTCATATAGCTCAGGCTATCACTTCCTTATGTCCGGTCGTGATGGTCAAGCGGATTAAGGCGCCCTGTAGTTACCAGTTGCTTTGCTCCTGGGAGTATGGGTTCGAGTCACTTCTGGGGTGTGAGTTTTCAGTTGTATCTAGTCCTGGGGACCATTCAGGCTTGTTTGCATTTGTGTTCCTCACGTGTTGCCCCAAAAAATGAGGTGATTTGATAAAATGCTATGCCCAAGATAACCATCCAGGTGCCGGCGGGGAAGTGGTTCATATAGCTCAGGCTATCACTTCCTTATGTCCGGTCGTGATGGTCAAGCGGATTAAGGCGCCCTGTAGTTACCAGTTGCTTTGCTCCTGGGAGTATGGGTTCGAGTCACTTCTGGGGTGTGAGTTTTCAGTTGTATCTAGTCCTGGGGACCATTCAGGCTTGTTTGCATATATATATATATATATATATATATATATATAATATATATATATATATATATATATATATATATATATTATATATATATATTGTTGCGGTGGTGGATCTGGTGGTGTCACCGCTGACGGACCACCCAACCCACAACTCGACAAATGCTCGTATTTCACTAGGAGATCACACTAGGCACTTCTGGCTCTTGGAGAGGGGCTCAACGTCACACGTTTAGGGGATGCGGCTCCAACACGCAGCCTTGTTGTCACGTGCACACACCCACTCGAGCCGCTGTGACTCCCCACTCTCTCCTTATGGAATATGACCTCCTCAATCCCCTTTGTCTTCCTAGACTTCTGTCTTACCCTGTCCACAGCAGTGGTTCCTGTTCCTTGCTCTCTCTCCTTCTTTACTATTTCCTGGGAAGCCTCACTGGGACAAGTGCAAACACCAGCAAATTTGAATACATTTACTGGACGAAGTACATAACAATACACGCATACATATAATAATAATGATGAATCCTATACTCCGTACTATTATAATCAGGTTGCACTCCAACACCATCAGAACTCTATCCTCAGCTTGCTAAGTGGTATCCTATCTCTTGGTATTATCAACCTCCTCAAGTAGATTAAGTCTTACAATATAATGTCACACTACCATCAAGAGAATGTATACATATATATATACCTATAAACACATATAAGGCAAATCAGCATTTGAAAACAATAACATACATATATATATATCAGTATAAATGATCCGTGCCACACAACGGATCAATTGACCACTCTATCAGTCTTAGAATACATATATATCTGTAGGTAATCCTGCCTACGACCGTGACTCTAAACTTCAATATACACTTCTTGGCACATAAATAGCAAACGGTCACTCACCTCTCACTGCGTCGTTCACGCTAATGACAAACACTCTCACCTCCATACAAGTGATCATTTAGAACTACTTCACTACCCTGACAACTTCAGGTTCCTCAGGGCTTAAACACCAGAATCCTCTGCAGCTCCTCCAGGCTGCTACCATGAAGATTCCTTGAACAACTATGGTGCTTCCCTACTCCTACTAGGGTCATCCACAGCTCTCCTGGCTGCTGCACCATAAATTTCCTCGAATAACTGTGGCACTTCACCACCTCTGCAGAAGCACGTGACACTCCTCCTCACTGCTTCTTCATAGCTCGGGGTCCTCTCCTCCCCTGCCTTGGAGTCTCATCAACCACTCCCTCTGTGCTGGCTTCCAAGTCCTCAGCAACTTCTTCCCCAAAGACAAACCTGCAACCCATTTGCATTCCAATAAAATGTTTCCCTTTTTAACACATAAACAAAATTAATCATACAACATCTTTGTCTCCAATCTCTATCTGTCTTCTACATTTAATGAGAGTGGACTCCCCCGTGGGCGAGTCCATGCGCCACCTCGCTGGGCGAGCCTCACTCACGCCGGGAGGGGCCTCCTCCCTCAGGAGCCGGGCTCCTTCAGTTGCCCGCCAGCGCTCAGAGAAGGGACGTCGCTCAGCGCTCCTCCCACTTCACTCTCTTATTTTAGGCTTTCTGCCATACCAAAACATTTCTAACTTGAAAATAAACATCGCTACTGTCGCTGGGCACACGACCAACTACAAGCAAACACTATGAACTGGTTTAAATCGGGCTTACCACAGATTATCTGGTCGAGGGCGCTTCTCCCTCTGACAACGTCTGACCAGGGCGCTTGTCACAGCCCACAAAACTGTCACTGGGCGGCTTAATACTCTCTCCTCGCCGTCCAGGACTTGAGACCACACGTCCTCAGCTCGACTCAACAGCTGGAACGTCTGCACCTTCTCTTCTCTTGGAGATAATATCGCTAGGGGGTCCCTTCTGGCGGGAGTTCAACGAAGCGCGGCTTTCCCCCTGCGATGTTCGGCCTCAAGTGAGGTCATCGCCCTCCACAAGCGAGCCTCACGCCTCCAGTAACTTGTCCACATCTTCCAACAAGTCATTTATCTGTTTTCTAGTTCATTGCCCATAATCTCAAACTTTTATATGAATGCAACACACTATTTTACATCTGTGTTATCGCCTCTATAATTTCTGGACCTTCCAGTTAGGTCAGGCTTGCTGAATAACTCTCAAAGGGTGAGACTCGTTTCTCCTGCAGGCTGAGATCATAACAATATATATATATATATATATATATATATATATATATATATATATATATATATATATATATATATATATATATATATATATATATAATATGTCGTACCTAGTAGCCAGAACGCACTTCTCAGCCTACTATGCAAGGCCCGATTTGCCTAATAAGCCAAGTTTTCATGAATTAATATATTTTCTCTATTTTTTTTCCTATGAAATGATAAAGCTACCCATTTCATTATATATGAGGTCATTTTTTTATTATTGGAGTTAAAATTAACGTAGATATATGACCGAACCTAACCAACCCTACCTAACCTAACCTAACCTATCTTTATAGGTTAGGTTAGGTTAGGTAGCCGAAAAAGTTAGGTTAGGTTAGGTTAGGTAGGTTAGGTAGTCGAAAAACAATTAATTCATGAAAACTTGGCTTATTAGGCAAATCGGGCGTTGCATAGTAGGCTGAGAATGCGTTCTGGCTACTAGGTACGACATGTATATATATATATATATATATATATATATATATATATATATATATATATATATATATATATATATATATATATATATATATTTTGATTCAATTCTATCACAAATGTATAATAAAAAATTCAGATGACTATAAATCTTAGCTAATAATTAATTCGCTATTTGTTGCTAGGGCAGATCATCTCGAGAAAGTATTAGAATTAAATATTTAAAGGATTTAAAAAATATGAACAAAAAAGAGGGACTTTTCATGAATATAGATATGGAACATATAAATAATGAAGATTTTAACACCAAAAAAATTCCTGGATTATATTATTTACCCCTGAGACATAATCTAATAAGACAATTATTTATAGCTTATAAGTTATATAAGTTAATAAATGATAATATTGATGATTCCCACATTAAATTTAATTATCCGCACAATCTTAGCAGAAGACGGTTAATTTATTCGAAAATTTACGATATGTCAGGATTAACAGCTAATTATAAATTTGTCTGGTATGAAAATTTTTTCACACAATTTGACAATCAGGATATTGTAATTGACAAAGATTTTGGGGTATATGCCCCATTTAAAATTGAAGAGGCCAAAATGATAATATATATTAACACTGTGGTAGATTTATGGATTTTTCTTTTAGACGGGGTAAAAAATATTAAACGAAGGTATAAACAAAGTTTAAATGAGTATATTATTAGAAATTGTTTAACTTATGAACAAACATTAAAAGTAAACAAAAAATCAATTACAAATATTGATATGTACATTAAAATTGATGAAGTCATGAGATATGATGAGAATATCATTGAGCGTCTTATTACTAATTATGAAAAAAATGATAATTGGTCAAAACTAAGAAATATATCACTATCTATAGCATGGGGCATGCATTGTGATTTATTAGAACAATTTACTGATATTATTAATAAAATAAAAAATCCAATAGAACCAATACCAAGACATGCAAAATATTATTCTTATCTTTCCCCTGATTATGCAGTAACTAAAATGATGGCTTACCTCTCACAAAAAAGGGAAAATATTAATATTTGGAATAATCAGTACAAAAATTATTATATTAATAATAATGGTATTATTAAAAAGAGGAAAACTCGGGGGGTGTTGGAAGATAAAGTTGAAGAAGGGGAGGTAGTGGAGGTGGAGGAGGTGAAGGACGGTCAAGAGGAAAAAGAAGAAGAAGAAGAAGAAGAAGAAGAAGACGAAGATTACATTTGTACAACATATCAATAATGAAATAATGATGAGAGATATTTTTTAAAGGTTATGTCAGTTTGTTCAATCCTCTCCCGATTTTTATTCCGTTACAATTTCCCAATCATAACACATAACACCTTGATGATATTCTCTCTATGTCATTGATAATATATCTTTGTGGTTCCAGTACCAATACATATTAGTAGATTTGTACTACTATGACAGCTGTAAATTCGTCGTTACTAGCCACGCACTTTATGAGCTCAACATTTTCCTTCTTAGTCAATCATCAACATTCAAGAAAAATATAGAAAAATGGCAACCTATTGTATGTAGCTTGTCGTCTTTGGTAATACTATATAGATCTAGTAGTATAAAAATAATTCTTTATTCCTCACATAAGTTTTGTCCACCTTTAAAATATTACTTTGGTAGTTAAATAAGATCCTTTGACCTTCGTTTTGTGCAGGTAAATGTTTTACAAAGACTTCACAGCCTTTATTTATTATTCAATTTATAGTGAAACTTACACATTGTAAAGTTTACGCCTCTAAAAAACACAGGTAGCTTTTCATATCTATATAGATTTATTGATTTTATAAATATTGATAAACATCATTTTGTTACATACGTTTTTGGGAAACTTTTAAAATTTCTATTGTTGCACTAAATTCATCTGGGATAAAAATCCTATGCTCACACCTTTATTATATAGTAAGGTTATAGATAAGTGTCATAGAAATGATTTCGATATTGGTGAAAAATTGTCTAATTTTTTTTTTGTCCCTCTCTCTATTTAGGCTGAGATGCAGCACTTTTCACGCCCATAACAATGGCACAACTAGCTAGATTAAGAAGACCATGGAAAACTTTTGTATCTTCGATTAAATACAACGATGAACTAACAAGAATGATATATCTATATTATGCAGATAGACTCGATATTACTCTGGAGTTATATTGCAATGTACCACCACCAATGGTACTTAACAGCAGCAAGATCAGTAGCAACAGCAGCAGCAGCAGTAGCAACAGCAGCAGCAGCAGCAGTAGCAACAGTAGCAACAGCAGCAGCAGCAGTAGCAATGAGCCATACGATGTATCAATAACGCCAGTAACTCTTTATTCGATAAAATTTTGGATGGGAACGAATAAAAAAGGGTATCCCGTGGCATCACAATTGCAATTTATAATGCGAGTTATAGTAACTGACGAGAAAACGGGGAAATATTATTATTTGTTTGTAGAACTTATCGCTAACCGCGACGAACGGCGTACAATGTTCTGTAACTTCAATTTAAATAAATCTTTGTATGGGCAAAATGAAAGATTCGATTGCCAAACCCATGTCAATGGATATCGATCTTATGCTAAAGATCCGCTTGTATTTTTGATGATGATAAAAGCGTCCGACGAAGAAAGAGAAGCTCTGAAAGAGATGATGATAGCCGAGGGAATAAGGATCCCTTTATCATCATCATCATCATCATCATGTTATAATAAAGTTTGTCAAACTGCAAAAGAGAAGCTTTTGAGAATGAAACGATATTTCAATCGACATTATTACTTTAGGTATATGATGTTCAACGATATACAGTGGGAATTAACCAAAGATGTTATTGCTTTCGAAGCATGGTTATATGGCCAAGAATGGTCTGAATACGCTCTTAAAAAGAGAATTCAACACCAAAAATGTTGCTTGTTGGACGACAGAGAGTTTCAACAAAAGCTGGTCATGAAATCCAGTTTTAATTTACTTTTTAGAAGGTTCATGGAAACGTATGACAATACTTTAAGGTGAAAAATAGCATACTTCGGAATAAGGAGACCACCACCTATAGAGTATTTAGCGATTGTGAGGAAGAATACTCTGAAATTTTTTGTTGTACTAGTAATTTGATAAATCACATCGACAGAGTATATCATGTGAATCACTTTAGTAATAACAAGTGGTATGATGATGATGGAAGATACATGGAACCATGTGTTCGCCCAATTGTGAATTCATATGGTGAACTAATTGCACGCATGGTGGTGAAAATTATGGAGTAATTTATTTCGAAATGATCATAGTAACTTATAGGGCCCCATTCAACCACTTACTATCTGCTGAATGTATTCTTTTTCTAACCCGAGATCTCAAACTCTTTATGAATATTATTCAAACGGGGAATAAGGATGACAATTATAGTTTTATCGCTCGAAACGAGGAGGGTTTATCATCAACTCCATACGAATATGACAATCGTTTACAAACTATATGTACTCGGGCAGTTACAAGTAATTTTTGGATGTTAGAACATCAGAATGGGATTCGATGGTTTCCACCTCCAATCCCGAATTCCTCGGAAGATGAACTTAAATGGAGTCTAATGGTTAATTCTTGAAGAGAGCAGTGGAAGATTTGACATTAGATGATAATATAGCTGAACGGAGCAAGGCTGTATTATGACTAAATCACAAAAACTGGATAAATTGATAGATGAAAAATAGCCGTCACAGTGGAGGACTTGGAGGGGTGGCTTGATAAAGCGGATATAGGAACAATATTATATGCTTCTTTAGTTAAGAATCCTATTATAAACTTGAAAACAATACAAAAAAAAACATTAACAGCACCACCCCCCCCCCCGGACAAGTATATTCTAAAATTTGTCTATTATTCTTATCATAAATAAATCTAAAAAGTTGGGAGCATAAATAAAAACCATTAATGAAATCTCTTAACCTGTAATGTAATAAATGAATGACAACCAATTTATTACATATTTTTTTACATTAGCAAAACTAGATGGTCAATGGTAGATTTAACAAGTTCACTATCTTTTATAATTCAGAGTAAATACTTCTTCCATTATTCCAAGGCAACATTTGAAATGATCCTAAGTAACTAGACTCTGGCCGATGGTAAGTGGAGTTTAACAAGTTCAGTTATCATTTTATATTTCAGAGTTACGTACTTCTTCCGTTAGTCGCAAGGCAACATTTTGTAAATGATCCACAGTATCTTGAAGCCTCGACAATTTAGTTAGCACCTCAATAACAGTTAAATAAGTGGTTAATTCATATTGGGGATATTTACCCAAATCTATTGAGGTTTTGGTAATTTACCTTGGTTTCCAGGTAATCAAGGCCTTTTAAAATATCTGTAACGTGTTCGTCTTTGGTGCTATATTATACGCTACCATCGAATCGGAGCTTAAATCCTTGTACTCCATATGGCCACATTCATCATTATTACATGATGCCAATATTTTTTTGGTAGCCAGGAGTTCATCATTTGAATAATAAAAAACTAAAATTTTTTTAAGTTTTGCAGCATCATATTCTTTTTAAAGAATAAAATATAGTTGATTATTTCATTTACTGACGACGTCATTATGCTTATTACTGTACTCGTTTTTAGTAAAAGAATGGATGAATGGAAAAGATTTTATTACTACTTTTATACTTCTTGCCAAAATTTAATTTCAATTTGTTTTCCTAATTTGTGACAATAATTGCTGAAAACTTGGCCTATACTTATTTTTTTTGCTCACTCATTGCACATAAAGGGATTTTTGCTTGAATGTACTCACAAATAGTTGATCAGCAAACATTTTTACCTCATTTTTTTCTTTTTTTATACGATTTATGTTATTATTGACAGTATAATTGAAGAATATCATTATATACCCTACTAACATTTTGAATATTCAGTTGCACAGAGCTTTTAAAACCATGGTATCAATGTTTCCCTTTAAATCTTTTACATCTTCGATTACATCAAGATCTCAAATAAACAAATATGTAGACAAATATTGTTCGGCTAATATAAGTATTACTTTAGAACCATTTATAACTAAATTATTTTGCAATTATAAATATCTCAATTATAAACCCCAAATTGTAAATGTTTATGCTATAAAAATATGGATGGGATCTACTCCAGAAGGATATCCTGCGGCATCCCAATTACAATTTATACTGCGAGTCGTAATTGAGGAGGAAGGAAATTATTGTTCTTATATGTTTGTGGAACTCTTCTGTAATATTGACCAAATCAGCATCATGTTCTGTGAACATAATTTCGAGTACCCCAATAATCCGGATTACTTAACAGTGCCTATCAAGGGATATAGATCCTACGCTAAAGATCCTTCCGTATTTCTGATGATGATACAAGCTTCCCAACAGGAACGAGAAGCTCTGAGAGAGATGATGATAGCAGATGGAATATCGATTCCATCGTCATGTTGCAAAGTTGATCAGGCTGCGCTGAAAAAGCTTATATTCCTAAAACACTATTTTGATCGACATTATTATTTCAGGCACTTGATGTTTAAAAATATAAGTTGGGAATTAACCGGAGATGTGAGAGATTACGAAGCATGGTTGAAAAACAAAAAATGGCTTAACTACGTTAATCACAGGATGATTCAACATAGACCCTATTGTTTATATGATAGATCTTTAAGAAACGAGCCTCATCCAGATATAATTTATAGGGACCCTAACTATCAACGTATATGTTATGAGTTAGCCCCATATTCTAATAAATGGAATGATCATTATATATTTCAGGTTTTCAGTGATGGTAAAAAATGTGATGATATATGTTGTATTAACCGAAGAAACCTTGACCGAATTTATCATTTAAATTCGTCGCATACGGAATTAATTGCTCGAATTGTGACGAAAAAACATGGATCATTTTATGTAGAAAAGGTACAAAGCGTACTTTTCATAACCCAAAATCCCCATCTCTTTATGGACTTAATTCAAACGGGAGAAAAGGAAGAAATCTGTCGTTTTATTATACAAGACGAAGGTTTATCACCACCATGTAAAAATACCAACAACCCAAATAGTTTACAGGCAATGTGCGTCAATACATTTGTGAATTCCGTTTTGAATACTAGTAGAATGGGATATTTGACTGTGGCCTGCTTAGGTAGAGCAATCAACACCAACCCTAACATTCCTCATTTTTTAAAACGCCAGTTAATCGACGAAGTTCAACGGAATCTAATGATCCGATCGTGGGAAAGAGCAGTGGCAGATGAAACAACTATTAACCATTTATTCTCTAAATTAACTTTTTATCGAAACTGACAAGATTAAAGCACTGTTTAGTATTTTGTATGTGAAAATAAGAACAGCTCCAATCAAAACTTTTAATTTTACTGAATTGACTATATTATAAAATATATTTGTTTATTATTTTTAAAATAAATAAATCTAAAGTTTGGAGCAAATACTAAAAGTATAAATAAAAACAATTGATGAATCTGTTACATTGTAATGTAATGCCAAACCAATTAATTCACATATTTTTTTTTTACAATAGAAAGGGAGCCTATGGTAAGTGGAGTTTAACAAGTTCAGTTATCATTTTATTTATTTCAGAGTTACGTACTTCTTCCGCTAGTCCCAAGGCAACATTTTGTAAATGATCCACAGTATCTTGAAGCCTCGACAATTTAGTTAGCACCTCAATAACAGTTAAATAAGTGGTTAATTCATATTGGGGATATTTACCCAAATCTATTGACGGTTTTGGTAATTTACCTTTGGTTTCCAGGTAATCAAGGCCTTTTAAAATATCTGTAACGTGTTCGTCTTTGGTTCTGTATTTACCCTCGCTATAGATCGAATTTACTCCATATGGAAACATTTCACCATTTTTACATGATGCCAATAATATTTTTTTGGTAGCCAGGAGTTCATCATTTGAATAATAAAAAACTAAAATTTTTTTAAGTTTTGCAGCATCATATTCTTTTCTAAAGAATAAAATATAGTTGATTATTTCATTTACTGACGACGTCATTATGCTTATTACTGTACTCGTTTTTAGTAAAAGAATGGATGAATGGAAAAAGATTTTATTACTACTTTTATACTTCTTGACAAAATTTAATTTCTAATAGTTACTGAAAAGTTGTATGTACTTTTAATGATAAAGTTCCCCTTTTTATACCCTTCGACTTACATAATTTTGAATACCCCAATAATCCCGATTAGGAGGGCCTATCAAGGGATATAGATCCTATGCTAAAGATCCTTCCGTATTTCACTTTGCTACATGACGATGGAATCGATATTCCGTCTGCTAAGTTTTTCACAACCCGCTCGCTGCCCACCTCCTGTTACAGTCAATTATATCCAATACGGCCTCTTGCCCACACCCTTCCCTCTGCTCCTGTGTCAAGTAGGTCCCACTTAGGGCTCACTATATATATTCTGTGAAATGAGAAACTTTTTATACGACCAGACTCACAAAAACATACCATTAATTTTTTATTCATTTTAATATTTGTTCCTGTTACGAAGATGAATGCTAAGCTTGAGAAGTACCATGACAAGATATCTGATAAATATCAATATGATAATGTACAAGTGACCTCTCACAAGTCAAGCCTAGCTAGCATTGACAGCTGGGTATGTAAAAGTGGTCAATTGGGTGGTGACCAGTCAGTCAGGTGGCGTGGCTTGACAGATGATGTCTGGTGAGGTGCTCTCTCGTCGTGAGAATGTGGTGTCAGTAGTACCCTTTTCCACTTGACTTTAGTGATACGCAACAGAAGACACTGCAACAGAAGACACTGCAACAGAAGACACTCGGGGAGAGGAGAAAAGGCTCCGAAATGTTCCACCATCGTTCTCAGTTGTTGTAGAGGTAGGTTGTAGGGTAGGTAGTGAAGGCGGAGGTTGCTGTTGCTATTACTGACTGACTGTGGGAATAACACTAAAAATGACCATTGTCGATCATGAAGCCTCGACAATTATTTAGCACTTCAATAACAGTTAAATGAGTGGTTAATTCATATTGGGGATATTTACTCAGGTGATCTACAACAGTTTTAGAAAAGTTATAACCTTAAGAGGATGGTAATGCAAGAGGTAGAGAAATCAAACAGGTTTCAGGCATATGATGAAAAGTTAGTTAAATTTTAAATTTTTATTAATTACTTTTGTAATTAGTACCAATTTGTTTTTCCTAATTTGTGACAATAATTGCTGAAAAGAACCGAGCTCTGAATGAAGTATGGTGAACTTGTAATATCCAGTCATTCCTCAGTGATTATCTTACCCTGTTATTTGTGACTTATTTTTCATTATGTTTTTGGAATTATTTTTAACTGATCAATAACATTTTGAGAATATATTTCTCTCTCTCTCTCTCCATTCTCGCTCTCTCTCTCTCTCTCTCTCTCTCTCTCTCTCTCTCTCTCTCTCTCTCTCTCTCTCTCTCTCTCTCTCTCTCTCTCTCTCTCTCTCTCTCTCTCTCTCTCTCTCTCTCTCTGTGTGTGTGTGTCGTTCTCTATTATCTCTTTCTCTTCTTCTCTTTGCTCTCTCTTTTTCTCTATTCTTCTCTCTCTCTCTCTCTCTCTCTCTCTCTCTCTCTCTCTCTCTCTCTCTCTCTCTCTCTCTCTCTCTCTCTCTCTCTCTCTCTCTCTCTCTCTCTCTCTCTCTCTCTCTCTCTCTCTCTCTCTCTCTCTCTCTCTCTCTCCCTCTCTTTTTTTCTCTCTTTCTCTTACCCTATGTTATATATTTACATATTTACAATGAAGGGAAGAGAAGGTAATGGCTCACTGGGATGTGTTTTGTCAAAGAAAAACCCAGCACAATAACGTCTTCAACAAAAGCAAAGGAGATTTGTTGCTTCATCATGGGAGTGTGATTATTTATTTATGTTTTCTTTTCAGACCTGAACCAACGTGTACTTGTCCAATAGAATATAATGGAAGAGAGAAAAGAAAAAATTAAAAAGGAAGTTCAATTTAATCCAAATATAAGGATAAACTATTTATATGTATGGGCATATGCCTATCAGAAAGCTAGAATAGATGGTAAAATATGGAACATGGCTGCTGCAGATCGGGATCGTTTCAAGATGCGATGTGTGAACACTTCAAAAATACTAAATGATGGAAGAATATTTGACAAGGATCATAGAGAAAAGGTTTATTTAGAGCGAATAAAAGAGATATAGAAATGAATTATCCTTTATTCCATTCCTATCTATATACTAAATCGGTCATATTTATTTGTATATTATAAGCTCAGATATATATACATATATATCAACCCTTCCTGTAAGACTTGGCGGCCTTGGTGTCCGCACAGCCTCCCAAATTGCTCTACCAGCCTTCCCCCCTGAGAGACTCAGCAGGAATACACGATCCTGCTTTCACTGAATGTTCACATCAGTGGGGTGTTCTCGCAGCCCCAGCAACCATTATAGAGCCAACAAAACAACACAAACAGTCCGGCTGGGACCACCCTCTAGTGGAAAAAGTAGCTGATGCTATGCTCAGCGCTGCAACATCAGACAAGGAGAAAGCCCGCCTCAGAGCAGTGCGTGCCCCCCATGCAGGAGACTTCCTCCTGACAGTACCCATGTCAACAATGGGCACGCGCCTAGATCCAGAATCCCTTCATGTAGCAGTGGCCCTCCGCCTTGGTGCCCCAATTCACACTGAATACAAGTGTATTTGCAACAGGGTGGAAGCAGACCAATACGGACTGCATGGGTTGCATTGCGGAAGCACAAAGGGCTGCCATGCAAGACACAACGAGGTCAATGACATCATCAAGAGAAGCCTCGTCTCAGCTAAGTGCCCAGCGGAGAGAGAACCTCGCATCCTAGGGGTCCAAAACCCGGATTTCCCCGCACTTCGCCCTGATGGCATCACCATATACTCATGGAAGGAGGGTAGACAGTTGGTGTGGGACTACACATGTGGTGCGGGACTCCCCATGTTGAGTGGGCGTCCGCACTAAGCTCGGCATCAATATGGCCACCCTTGGGCAGCCAGGGGCGTGTATCCACCCTGGCTGACACCTATGTACACTTCGGAGCTGATCAAGCAGGTGGGGCAGCCAACCACAGGGAAACAGCAAAAATCGCTCCAATACAGGCGACTGGCAGGTCAATACCTCTTTGTTCCCATAGCGTCTGAGACGCATGGCCCCTGGGGCAAGAGTGCCTTGGGATTTCTCAAGGAATTGGGTTCCAAGCTCATTGACGTCACCAGAGACCCAAGGGCTTGCAGTTTTTTTGTTTCAGCACCTCAGTGTGGCGATCCAGAGGGGTAATGCTTGCTGCGTCCTCGGTTCCTGTCCGGAAGCGGAGGAGCTTCAAGAGATCCATAACCTTTAGGCATTTGTCTTGTATGTTTTGTAACCTTTAAATACACAATAAAGCATAAGAAAAAAAAAGGAAGGGGGTGGTAGGAGAAAAGCATACAGAAACTGTATTGGAGGGGACCTACATTCCCTCCAATGCGTTATGTGATTTCCTCCGAGGCTATGGGTCCCCCTTCTTCCAGCCAGAGGTGGTACTCCCTTCCATGTTAACACAAAAAAAAAAAAAAATATATATATATATATATATATATATATATATATATATATATATATATATATATATATATATATATATATATGTCGTACCTAGTAGCCAGAACGCACTTCTCAGCCTACTATGCAAGGCCCGATTTGCCTAATAGGCCAAGTTTTCATGAATTAATTGTTTTTCGACTACCTAACCTACCTAACCTAACCTAACCTAACTTTTTCGGCTACCTAACCTAACCTAAGCAATAAAGATAGGTTAGGTTAGGTTAGGTAGGGTTGGTTAGGTTCGGTCATATATCTACGTTAATTTTAACTCCAATAAAAAAAATTGACCTCGTACGTAATGAAATGGGTAGCTTTATCATTTCATAAGAAAAAAAACTAGAGAAAACATATTAATTCAGGAAAACTTGGCTTATTAGGCAAATCGGGCCTTGCATAGTAGGCCGATTACGATGTTCTGGCTATTAGGTACAACATATATATATATAATACAATAGCAAAAAAAAAATATGATTTCTTAATATAAATAATGTAAATACCATACCTTCAAGTGATGTTTTTATTGATTAGCTTATGAAGCACAAGACAGTGTGGGTTCTGAGTTGATCGCTTGACGCCTGCCGAAGTGGGTTTGGAGTAAACCGGGACGACGCCTTGCACCCACTTGACAGACTCAGCCGGATTTCCTTTACTCTGAGTCCCAAGAAAAATCTTTGATTTACATACATCATTTTTTATATAATTATCTTTTTAGTAATTATATTTATACAGGTTAGTATATCATGCTTTACAGTATTAAATCCTACATATAACAAAATAATTCCAATATTATTAAACATTTTTTTTTTAAAATCCCGGTTAATTTGTTCAATGTCTATATAATGAGTAGGACCTTGAATTTCTATACCTAATTGTAAATCTGAGAAATATATATCAATTTCAAATAGTTTGTTATTTTGTAATAGCCCTCTTTTGTTTATTTCTACTTTGATATTATTATTTTTTTGTTTTTTTGGTAAATGATAAAATATAGATTTATATACACGATATTCTAATTTACTCTTGAATTTTCCAAAAGGAATATTTCTATATTTTTTATTCATAGTTTTTTATACCCCATTTGTAATAGATTTTTCTTTATAAGAAACAATTACTTTAAAAAAAATCCTAAATAAAAAAAAGGTACATTTTGAAGAAGAAAAAGACATGATAACATTGTTTATTAAATTCAAAAATTCCTGGCTTAAATAATTTACCTAGGATGATTAATTTAATAAGGTATTTATTTATATCATATGAGGTAAATAAGTTATTAAATAAAGATTCTGATATAAGTTATAATTACCCACAACATCTCAATGGTAATGATTTGATTACTAAAAAGATTTATAACATGTCAAGTTTAAAATTGAATAATAACTTTGTCTGGCGTTCCTTTTTTATTTTTTTTTGGTAAACTAATTACAAATATTACAAAATCAAAGATAAAAAAACCATTTAAACCCAAGGCTAAATTATTCATTTATATAAACTTTTTGGTTGATCTGTAGATTTTCCTTTTAGGAAAACCTAATTTAAATCCACCGTCGGACATGTATTGTGATCGATAATTTTAGCTGTCTCAAAATTTCATCTTAACAGTGTAAGATAGATAGTTTTTTTTATGGCACTTGCTCTCGGCTCTCTTTCGGTATGTGTCGTTCTACCCCCCCCCCCCCCGTCACC
>WNGS01007036.1:0-17773 GCA_020271785.1 Procambarus virginalis
ATTCAGTTAAGCACTTGTTCCGGAAGTGTTCGAACCTCATTAGTTGTGAGTCGTGTGTAAACCGTTTTTCATTCATAAACAGGCGGTTTGGCGGGTGCATGGAATCACTTTTGGGTCTGTTGTTTGGAGGACGGGGCTGAAATTGTGAATGTTTGAAGTACACAATGAGGAATAAGGGGCCAGATTCACGAAGCAGGTTACACAAGTACTTACGAACGTGTACATCTTTCCTCGATCTTTGGCGGCTTTGGTTCATTGAGTAACCAGTATACAAGCATGAAATCTTTCCAATCAACTGTTGTTCTTGTTATAAACAGCCTCTCTGGTGTTACGGATCATTAATTGTTAATAATTACTCAACAAACCTGCCAAAGATTGAGAAAAGATGTATAGGGTTCGTAAGTGCTTGCGTAACTGCTTCGTGAATCTGACTCGGTCGTCCTCAGGCTCTAATTGTCCATGCAAAGGCCCGACCCCAAGGACGCATTCGTCCGTTTAATCGTTCAGTAACAGAACACGTCAGTTTCTCGACCATGGAGAATTGTCAATGTATATTATGTGTGTAGTGTAGCCTTTGTTGGGTGAGATTACGCTGTTTGGTTCTGTTGGCAATTATTTGAACTTTCGGTACACTTGAAGCATTTAGACAACCCGTCCTCACACAGGCTGGTTAAAGCAGCGGCCCTCCATCCCAGAAGCATTCATCATTTTTTAGTTGTTAAACATTGGTTTGTTCTCATATATAATTTAATATTATTACACATAAAAATTCTATGTATAGTTAGCGTAGGTTAGGTTAGGTGTTTAGGTTCTGTTGACGATTATTTATATTTGTAATAACGTGGGTGAAGCATTACAGCGTTGTGGTTCGAACAGAGGACGTGAGTGAAGCTCTTGTTCCGGAAGTGTTCGGACGTCATCAGTTGTGAGTCGTGTGTAAACCGTTTTTCATTCATAAACAGGGGGGTTTGGCGGCTGGATTAACGAGCTTGGATCTTTGTATGTGAGGACTGGCTGTAGCCTGAGGACAGGTTGGTTGTAACACCCATGACCCCCCCCCCCAGAGTTCACACCCAGGGAAGCCTTCTCCGAGAGGTCAGCCCAGACGACCTCTGGATAGTCTTACAAAGTTAATTAAACATTCCTGGACTAGTCTTAGTCAGTAGGAAGTGTTATTCAGTATACTCTAGGATTCGCTCATATTTAGTTTACAACAATATTTTAGTGCACAATAGTGTAGTGTTACAATGGTAGCAGCTAGCGTTACAACAGAAGAGCAACGTTACATGGTTTTCGACTAGCAAGACCTACAGACTGTATTGACCCCCTGTATTCACTTAGTTGTATTTTACGGGGGTTGAGCTTTGCTCTTTCGGCCCGCCTCTCAACTGTCAATCAACTGTTTACTAACTACACTAACTACTTTTTTTTTTCCCACACCACACACACACACACACACACCCCAGGAAGCAGCCCGTGACAGCTGACTAACTCCCAGGTACCTATTTACTGCTAGGTAATGTAACATAGACAACCACTACTGCTGCCATTGTAACATTGGCTATGACTACCCAATGTAAAACTTGGTGAAATAGTCACCACTGTGACCTTCTATAATGAATACTAAACTAATAAATGTACACACTTCTTATCCTGAGTAACACTTCCTATCAGTTGCACTTGGTAACACTTGTTATTGAACACTTGTAATATGAGCTGACATATGATGGTTACACCGGATCAAAGGTACACTGTCAACAAGGAAATGCTACACAGGATTAAAAACGCTGCCACCATCCTGCCTTTGACCACTGAGACTAATCAAGCAACGAGGCAAGAAACATTGCTTGGCTTGGAGAGTACTTTCTATAACTGTCATTAAATATGAGACGGTTGTCAGCCACGATATCAAAAGATTCTAAGAGGATTCAACAATTGACACAGACGGGAAATTTAACATGAGTTTATTGAGATACCAAATTATACTAACACCACGATAATTCCTACTCTAACACTGGCAACAAGTTAAGAAATTTAGACATGGAACAAAATTACAGAGATCACACACATTACCTTAAACAAGCCCTCTGTGTCTCCGTCCGGTGGACACTGTCTCCCCCGGCCTGTGGGTGATCGTCACAGAACCGGCCTCGATCCGGGAGCACCGTACTCTCTCCCTCCCCTAGCTCTACAGGCCCCTATATACACCATTACAAAAGGGGGGGGGGGAGATTTTTTTTGTGAAACCTACACCAAGAAATAAGAGGGCGGCCACACGTGTACAAACACTCAAGAATTTATCATTAAACTTGTTTGACATAAACCATAAACTGTTTCAAGAGAGGACTTATTAATTACGTGTATGGCTGACCCTTGACCTGGTAAAAGGGGGAAATCCAAGCATGTCTACACATGAGGATCTGGAGTCTACTATCTTACCCTCTTGACAAGAGTATCATGAATTATTACATACTTGAAACTTGTGCTGAATAAGACTAACCCAGGAATTTTTAATCAACATACAAGAAAACCGGAGGGCATCTGGCTGACCTCTTGGAGCAGACTTCCCTGGTTGAGAACTCTAGGGGGGGGGGTTCATGGGTGTTACAGTAACAGGGGCATTCAGGGTGAAAGAAACTTTGCCCATTTGTTTCTGCCGGGTGCGGGAATCGAACCCGCGCCACAGAATTACAAGTCCTGCACGCTATCCACCAGGCTACCTGGCCCCCTGTGTTGTATTACTGCTGCCACACCTGCCGACTGGGACGTGAGTACTGCAGTAAACCTTAAGTATAGTAACTGAGGGTCAACATTGTCACTGGACCCAATATGCTAATTTGTCGGACAAAACTGTCGGATAATGGTCCCATCACCATGTTGGGGTTTGGCTTGAGTTGACTCTCTCTAACACAGACGTGAATTACGTTGATCTTGCAACAGCTTTTGCAGTTTTGAAAGACGAAGTGATGTGCTGATTAGAAGAGATTATTTTATGCAGCTTAACTGTTCCTGGCTCTTTATTAAGGAATTTACCCTAATTACCTTAATGCAATAGTGTTAAATAACATTAAAAAGCTTGAAGGTTTGTATCTTACTAATGTGATATATATATTGCTGGTGGCTACAGGAACACAACAGATTTATTAAAATACAAGACCTTAGTTACAGGAGAACTTGTACTGTAATACAAAGAACCACTTGACGAAAGTCATTCTTTATGTCAATAAGAACTTCAAACTCTTTCGTAACGATAATGACCTCGGTAAACTATTCATGATGAGATGAGTTGTTTACTGTCATGAGATGAGATGATTGCCATATATATATGAACGCCTTTATTAACACAAGCAAACGTTAGGCTTCTTGGTGAATTGTAAAAAAAAACTGAATTTTCGTTTTTGATAAAGAACATCATCATTGTGAGGGCAGTCTTCGTCATCGTGGGGCCCTCAGACGTGTTCTGGAGGGGCCCTCAGACGTGTTCTGGTGGAGCCCTCAGACGTGTTCTGGTGGAGCCCTTAGACGTGTTCTGGTGGAGCCCTTAGACGTGTTCTGGTGGAGCCCTCAGACGTGTTCTGGTGGAGCCCTCAGACGTGTTCTGGAGGAGCCCTTAGACGTGTTCTGGTGGGGCCCTCAGACGTGTTCTGGTGGGGCCCTCAGACGTGTTCTGGTGGAGCCCTCAGACGTGTTCTGGTGGAGCCCTTAGACGTGTTCTGGTGGAGCCCTTAGACGTGTTCTGGTGGGGCCCTCAGACGTGTTCTGGTGGAGCCCTTAGACGTGTTCTGGTGGAGCCCTCAGACGTGTTCTGGTGGAGCCCTCAGACGTGTTCTGGTGGGGCCCTCAGACGTGTTCTGGTGGAGCCCTTAGACGTGTTCTGGAGGAGCCCTTAGACGTGTTCTGGTGGAGCCCTTAGACGTGTTCTGGTGGAGCCCTTAGACGTGTTCTGGTGGGGCCCTCAGACGTGTTCTGGTGGGGCACCTCAGACGTGTTCTGGTGGGGCCCTCAGACGTGTTCTGGTGGAGCCCTCAGACGTGTTCTGGTGGAGCCCTTAGACGTGTTCTGGTGGAGCCCTCAGACGTGTTCTGGTGGAGCCCTCAGACGTGTTCTGGTGGAGCCCTTAGACGTGTTCTGGTGGAGCCCTCAGACGTGTTCTGGTGGAGCCCTTAGACGTGTTCTGGTGGAGCCCTCAGACGTGTTCTGGTGGAGCCCTTAGACGTGTTCTGGTGGAGCCCTCAGACGTGTTCTGGTGGAGCCCTCAGACGTGTTCTGGTGGAGCCCTTAGACGTGTTCTGGAGGAGCCCTTAGACGTGTTCTGGTGGAGCCCTTAGACGTGTTCTGGAGGAGCCCTTAGACGTGTTCTGGTGGAGCCCTTAGACGTGTTCTGGTGGAGCCCTTAGACGTGTTTTTCCACACCACATACATGGGACCATCTCGGTCCGGGCTTGGGCCGGGCTTGGGGAGTAGAAGAACTCCCAGAACCCCATCAACCAGGTTCTGGTGGGGCCCTCAGACGTGCTCTGGATAAAGATCTCAGACGTGCCCTTGACGTCCATAAGGACGAGAGTGCTCAGCATATTATTCAAGGTATTGTGGTGTCCGAGCATGTGACTCACACACACACACACACACACACACACAGGATAAGGATAAAGATAGTCAAGGATAAGACTAAACTGGAAAAGGTTCAAAGGTTTGCCACCAGACTAGTACCCGAGCTGAGAGGTACGACCTACGAGGAGAGACTACGGGAATTAAACCTCACTTCGCTGGAAGACAGAAGAGTTAGGGGGGGACATGATCACCACATTCAATGTTCTCAAGGGAATTGATAGGATAGATGAAGACAGTCTATTTAACACAAGGGGCACACGCACAAGGGGACACAGGTGGAAACTGAGAGCCCAAATGAGCCACAGAGATGTTAGAAAGAACTTTTTTAGTGTCAGAGTGGTTGACAAATGGAATGCATTAGGAAGTGATGTGGTAGAGGCTGACTCCATACACAGTTTCAAGTGTAGATATGATAGAGCCCAATAGGCTCAGGAACCTGTACAAATGTTGATTGACGGTTGAGAGGCGGGACCAAAGAGCTAAAGCTCAATCCCCACAATCACAACTAGGTGAGTACAGGGTTACCCATCCTCACAGGGTTACTTGAATTCTACGACCAGGCAACAAAAATCAAGCAAGAAAGAGAAGTGTGGCACCACACAAGAGGCTAGTGAGAAAGCTGGAGATGCAGGCTGGAGTGAAAGGGAAGGTACTCCGTTGGATACAGGAGTACCTAAGCAACAGGAGGCAACGAGTCAGTGTGAGGGGTGAGGTCTCAGATTGGCGAGACGTTACGAGTGGAGTCCCGCAGGGGTCAGTCCTTGGACCTATACTGTTTCTGATATATGTAAATGATCTCCCAGAGGGTATAGAATCGTTTCTCTCAATGTTTGCCGATGATGCAAAAATTATGAGGAGGATTGAAACAGAGGACGATAGTAGGAGGCTACAAGATGACCTAGACAGACTGAGTGAATGGTCCAACAAATGGCTGTTGAAGTTCAATCCAAGCAAATGCAAAGTAATGAAACTAGGCAGTGGAAACAGGAGGCTAGACACAGGATACAGAATAGGAGATGAAGTACTTAATGAAACGGACAGAGGGAAAGATCTATGAGTTGATATCACACCAAACCTGTCTCCTGAAGCCCACATAAAAATAATAACGTCTGCGGCATATGCGAGGCTGGCTAACATCAGAACAGCCTTCAGGAACCTATGTAAGGAATCATTCAGAATCTTGTACACCACATATGTAAGACCAATCCTGGAGTATGCGGCCCCAGCATGGAGCCCGTACCTTGTCAAGCACAAGACGAAGCTGGAAAAAGTTCTAAGGTATGCCACTACACTAGTCCCAGAACTAAGAGGCATGAGTTACGAGGAAAGGCAGCGTGAAATGCACCTTACGACACTGGAAGACAGAAGAGTAAGGAGAGACATGATCACAACCTACAAAATCCTCAGGTTCAACACTGGTGGGATGCGAACAAGGGGACACAGGTGGAAACTGAGTACCCACATGAGCCACAGAGACCTTAGAAAGACTTTTTATAGTGTCAGAGTAGTTAACAGGTGGAATGCATTAGGCAGTGGTAGAGGCTGACTCCATGCATAGTTTCAAATGTAGATATGATAGAACCCAGTAGGCTCAGGAACCTGTACACCGGTTGAGGAAGTGTTGAGAGGCGCTATCAAAGAACCGTAGCTCAAGCACAATTAGGAGAGTACAAATAGAAAACTAATTTCCATGTACATTTACCAATTGTTGTGAGCCCGACCCCACACCGCTGAACCTTCCCCCTGCCTCCCACCACCATCACACTCTTATTGTATTATTTCTAATACTATTATTATTATTATTATTATTAATTATAATAATAATGTACAAAGAAATCACATTAACTTCACGTATCAATGAGAAAATCAATAGAAGTCAAGGGAAGGATTCGAACCTGGACAGTGGGTCCTGCCAAGCACACGCCCTGAGCCACTAGACCATGACATGCTACACACGTAATGTAACCGGTGATTACACCGAGTCTTCAAGGGTTGCTGAGGCAGCTTCTCATCCCGGGAGAGGGTTTTACTCAGTGTGAAGGTTCGAATCCCCTACATGGCTCCTAATGATTTTTCAATAATAATAATAATAATAATAATAATAATAATAATAATAATAATAATAATAATAATAATAATAATAATAATAATAATAATAATAGCTAGACAGACAGCTACTGGGAAGAAAAAGTTGCAAATAGCACGGACTATGGTGAGCCCGGAGTGGACTTACCTGGCCCGCCGCCATCAAGGGCTCCAACTCTTCTCGAATTTTTTTTTCGTAAAACATAACGGTCGGACATTTTTGTTCAGTACTTGTATTTGTTTTACTTAGTTCTACACCGACTCATGTCTTTATTTTGTATGTCGTGATCATATCTCCTCGTATTCTTTTATCTACCAGCTTGGGCATGCTTCTGGTCCCTCACCTCAGCTCCTGCTGATGTCTGGATGTCACTTGGTCTGTGTTTGTTCTCTTTAATTTTTGTTTATGTTTTTTAGTGTGTGTGTGTGTGTGTGTGTATGTGTGTATGTGTGTGTGTGTGTGTGTGTGTGTGTGTGTGTGTGTGTGTGTGTGTGTGTGTGTGTGTGTGTGTGTGTGTGTGTGTGTGTGTGTGTGTGTGTGTACTCACCTATATGTACTCACCTATATGTGTCTGCAGGATCGAGCATTGACTCTTGGATCCCGCCTTTCGAGCATCAGTTGTTTACAGCAATGACTCCTATCCCATTTCCCTATCATACCTGGTTTTAAAATTATGAATAGTATTGGCTTCCACAACCTGTTCCTTAAGTGCATTCCATTTTCCCACTACTCTCACGCTAAAAGAAAACTTCCTAACATCTCTGTGACTCATCTGAGTTTCAAACTTCCATCCATGTCCCCTCGTTCTGTTACTATTCCGTGTGAACATTTCGTCTATGTCCACTCTGTCAATCCCTCCGAGTATTTTATACGTTCCTATCATGTCCCCCCTCTCCCTTCTTCTTTCTAGTGTCGTAAGGCATAGTTCCCCCAGGCGCTCCTCATACCCCATCTCTCGTAGCTCTGGGACGAGTCTCGTTGCAAACCTCTGAACCTTTTCCAGTTTCATTATGTGCTTCTTTAGATGGGGACTCCATGATGAGGCGGCATACTCTAAGACTGGCCTCACGTAGGCAGTGTAAAGAGCCCTAAATGCCTCCTTACTTAGGTTTCTGAATGATGTTCTAACTTTTGCCAGTGTAGAGTACGCTGCTGTCGTTATCCTATTTATTGTGCCTCAGGAGATAGATTAGGTGTTACGTCCACACCCAGGTCTCTTTCGCGCGTCGTCACAGGTAGGCTGTTCCCCTTCATTGTGTACTGTCCCTTTGGTCTCCTATCTCCTAGTCCCATTTCCATAACTTTACATTTGCTCGTGTTGAATTCCAGTAGCCATTTCTCTGACCATCTCTGCAACCTGTTCAGGTCCTCTTGGAGGATCCTGCAATCCTCATCTGTCACAACTCTTCTCATCAACTTTGCGTCATCCGCAAACATCGACATGTAGGACTCTACACCCGTAAACATGTCTTTGTGGTACTCCACTTGTTACTGTTCGCCAGTCCGACTTCTCGCCCCTTCTCGCCCCTTACCCCTGTGTGTGTATGTGTGTGTGTGTACTCCTCCACACACACACACACACNAAATGATAGGATGGATTACGAGAACTTTCAAATCCAGGGATCACATCACAATGCTTGTACTCTTCAAGTCACTTGTGCTGTCCCGTCTTGAGTACTGTTCAGTACTCACTTCCCCCTTCAGAGCAGGAGAGATTGCTGAAATAGAGGGAATACAGAGAACATATACAGCACGTATAGACGCGATAAAGCACCTAAATTATTGGGATCGTCTCAAAGCTCTCCAAATGTACTCACTAGAAAGAAGACGAGAGAGATATCAAATAATATACACCTGGAAGATACTGGAGGGCCAGGTCCCAAATCTACACAGTAAAATAACAACGTACTGGAGTGAACGATATGGAAGAAAATGCAGAATAGAACCAGTGAAGAGCAGGGGTGCCATAGGCACAATCAGAGAACACTGTATAAACATCAGAGGTCCACGGTTGTTCAACGTCCTCCCAGCAAGCATAAGAAATATTGCCGGAACAACCGTGGACATCTTCAAGAGGAAACTAGATTTATTCCTCCAAGGAGTTCCGGACCAGCCGGGCTGTGGTGGGTATGTGGGCCTGCGGGCCGCTCCAAGCAACAGCCTAGTGGACCAAACTCTCACAAGTCAAGCCTGGCCTCGGGCCGGGCTTGGGGAGTAGAAGAACTCCCAGAACCCCATCAACCAGGTATCAACCAGGTATCAACCACCACCCACGGGATGGGTATGGGGTCCACCACCACCCACGGGACGGGTATGGGGTCCACCACCACCCACGGGACGGGTATGGGTCCACCACCACCCACGGGACGGGTATGGGGTCCACCACCACCCACGGGACGGGTATGGGGTCCACCACCACCCACGGGATGGGTATGGGGTCCACCACCGCCCACGGGACGGGTATGGGGTCCACCACTGCCCACGGGACGGGTATGGGTCCACCACTGCCCACGGGATGGGTATGGGGTCCACCACCACCCACGGGATGGGTATGGGGTCCACCACCACCCACGGGATGGGTATGGGGTCCACCACCGCCCACGGGACGGGTATGGGGTCCACCACCGCCCACGGGATGGGTATGGGGTCCACTACCACCCACGGGATGGGTATGGGTCCACCACCACCCACGGGATGGGTATGGGTCCACCACCGCCCACGGGATGGGTATAGGGTCCACCACCGCCCACGGGATGGGTATGGGGTCCACCACCGTCCACGGGACGGGTATGGGGTCCACCACCACCCACAGGACGGGTATGGCGTCCACCACCACCCACGGGACGGGTATGGGGTCCACCACCACCCACGGGACGGGTATGGGGTCCACCACCACCCACGGGACGGGTATGGGGTCCACCATCACCCACGGGACGGGTATGGGGTCCACCACCACCCACGGGACGGGTATGGGGTCCACCACCACCCACGGGACGGGTATGGGGTTCACCACCACCCACGGGACGGGTATGGGGTCCACCACCACCCACGGGACGGGTATGGGGTCCACCATCACCCACGGGACGGGTATGGGGTCCACCACCACCCACGGGACGGGTATGGGGTCCACCACCGCCCACGGGACGGGTATGGGGTCCACCACCACCCACGGGACGGGTATGGGGTCCACCACCACCCACGGGACGGGTATGGGGTCCACCATCACCCACGGGACGGGTATGGGGTCCACCACCACCCACGGGACGGGTATGGGGTCCACCACCACCCACGGGACGGGTATGGGGTCCACCACCACCCACGGGACGGGTATGGGGTCCACCACCACCCACGGGACGGGTATGGGGTCCACCACCGCCCACGGGACGGGTATGGGGTCCACCACCACCCACGGGACGGGTATGTCGTGTATAATAAATGACTGAACAAACTCAACTAATTCAGTAGTGGTAAGCGTGCCCATGCCCCAACTGGCTGAGAGAAGGGACCCAATACCCTCGCTCAGTCTCCAAGACTACATATCTCCCTGTCCGCCCCCCCCCCCCCGCAACAACCCTTCTCCACACATATCATCTTTACCATCTAAGGCGTGAGGGAGGGGGTCTGGGGCGGGGGGAATGTGGGTCACGTGACTATTACACAGTGGAGACTCTTCTTCCCCACTTAAGGGTATACCCCCCCCCCGGAGCAGTAGTGGTGGCAGCAGTGCCTGGCACCCAGTACTGGGACCATGTGTTCTGCTTCTACTGAGGTTATGGAAAACTTGATTGGAATATGTGAAGTATATCCTACAGCACGCCACCCAACACCTGACGCTGCCGAATGTGGTGCAGGTGTTTATAACTCGCAGGTCTTCTTTCATCCAGATCCACATATAGCAATAATTGATAATAAAGTCAAGATCCTTTAAACACATAATCAAAATATGTACAAATGCATCGGAGAGTATGTATATATGAATGCTACCACAGTATTCATCTATAGACATCCATATATGGTGAAACACATGTGAAGAACCTCTCACACACTCACAGCTCCCTGACAAGAGGGAGCCAGCTTAGCTTAGCTGCCAACACCCACACATCGTGTCAGCAAGGCGGACAGCCCGCCTGCTTTCATACCTCTCACTGTATTTCCCACTTCTAAACTTATCCCTTCGTCTGTGTCTTTCCAATTTCTTTACTTAAAACAAAAAGCTAAAATAGCTTGGCGGTGATGTTCCTATTCTGAGAGGCACCTGAGCTCTGGAGGACTCAATAAAAGGAAATAATAAAAATTTAAAAATTTAAATTTGATGGCAGCTAAGGCCCCTGTGAAGGGATGACCTTGGTGAGCGTAATTGTGAGTGGCGGGAATGTTCTAGACGGAAGTATGGTGCCCGTCCTCTCACTCATCACCCGGCCTCATGTCTCACTCATCACCCGGCCTCATGTCTCACTCATCACCCGGCCCCATGTCTCACTCATCACCCGGCCCCATGTCTCACTCATCACCCGGCCTCATGTCTCACTCATCACCCGGCCTCATGTCTCACTCATCACCCGGCCTCATGTCTCACTCATCACCCGGCCTCATGTCTCACTCATCACCCGGCCTCATGTCTCACTCATCACCCGGCCTCATGTCTCACTCATCACCCGGCCTCATGTCTCACTCATCACCCGGCCTCATGTCTCACTCATCACCTGGCCTCATGTCTCACTCATCACCCGGCCTCATGTCTCACTCATCACCCGGCCTCATGTCTCACTCATCACCCGGCCCCATGTCTCACTCATCACCCGGCCTCATGTCTCACTCATCACCCGGCCTCATGTCTCACTCATCACCCGGCCTCATGTCTCACTCATCACCCGGCCTTATGTCTCACTCATCACCCGGCCTCATGTCCATACTCACACTTCCGGAAATAGTTCACAAACGAATTATATCATTTTATCTGAAAGATATCAATCATCCAGTCACCTCAGTCAACCCATTACCCCCCCCCCAGCACTCACTTGCATTCCATTTGTCAACCACTCTGACACTAAAAAAGTTCTTTCTAATATCTCTGTGGCTCATTTGGGCACTCAGTTTCCACCTGTGGCCCCTAGTGCGTGTGTCCCTTGTGTTAAACAGCCTGTCTTTATCAACCCTGTCGATTCCTCTGAGAATCTTGTACGTGGTGATCATGTCCCCCCCTAACTCTTCTGTCTTCTAGCGACGTGAGGTTTAATTCCCGTAGTCTCTCCTCGTAGCTCATACCTCTCAGCCCGGGTACTAGTCTGGTGGCAAACCTTTGAACTTTTTCCAGTATGTCTTATGCTTGACTAGATATGGACTCCATGCTGGAGCTGCATACTCCAGGATTGGTCTGACATAGGTGGTATACAAAGTTCTGAACGATTCCTTGCACAAGTGTCTAAATGCCGTTCTTAAATTAGCCAACCTGGCATATGCTGCTGATGTTATCCTCTTGATATGGGCTTCAGGGGACAGGTTTGGCGTGATATCAGCCCCCAGGTTTTTCTCTCTCTCTGACTCGTGTAGAATTTCATCTCCCAAATGATACCTTGTAACTGGTCTCCTGCTCCCTACACCTATCTTCATTACATTACATTTGCTTGGGTTAAACTCTAACAACCATTTGTTCGACCATTCCTTTAGTTTGTCTAGGTCTTCTTGAAGTCTCAAGCTGTCCTCCTCTGTCTTAATCCTTCTCATAATTTTGGCATCGTCAGCAAACATTGAAAGGAATGAGTCTATACCCTCCGGGAGATCGTTCACGTATATCAGAAACAGGATAGGATCGAGTACAGAGCCCTGTGGGACTCCACTGGTGACTTCACGCCAATCGGAGGTCTCACCCCTCACTGTAACTGCTTCCTATTGCTTAGGTACTCCCTTATCCACTGGAGCACTTTACCAGTTACTCCTGCCTGTCTCTCCAGCTTATGTACCAGCCTCTTATGGGGGACTGTATCAAAGGCTTTCCGGCAGTCCAAAAAATGCAGTCTGCCCAGCCTTCTCTTTCTTGCTTAATCTTTGTCACCTGATCGTAGAATTCTATTAAGCCAGTAAGGCAAGATTTACCCTCCCTGAACCCACGTTGGCGATTTGTCACGAAGTCTCTTCTCTCCAGATGTGATACTAGATTTTTTCTCACAATCTTCTCCATCACCTTGCATGGTATACAAGTTAAGGACACTGGCCTGTAGTTCAGTGCCTCTTGCCTGTCACCCTTTTTGTATATTGGTACTACATTAGCAGTCTTCCATATTTCTGGTAGGTCTCCCGTCTCCAGTGACCTACTATACACTATGGAGAGTGGCAAGCAGAGAGAGAGAGAGAGAGAGAGAGAGAGAGAGAGAGAGAGAGAGAGAGTGTGTGTGTGTGTGCGTGTGTGTGTGTGTGTGTGTGTGTGTGTGTGTGTGTGTGTGTGTGTGTGTGTGTGTGTGTGTGTGTGTGTGTGTGTGTGTGTACTCACCTAGTTGTACTCACCTAGTTGTGCTTGCGGGGGTTGAGCTCTGGCTCTTTGGTCCCGCCTCTCAACCGTCAATCAACAGGTGTACAGTTTCCTGAGCCTAATGGGCTCTATCATATCTACACTTGAAACTGTGTATGGAGTCAGCCTCCACCACATCGCTTCCTAATGCATTCCATTTGTCAACCACTCTGACACTAAAAAAGTTCTTTCTAATATCTCTGTGGCTCATTTGGGCACTCAGTTTCCACCTGTGTCCCCTAGTGCGTGTGCCCCTTGTGTTAAACAGCCTGTCTTTATCAACCCTGTCGATTCCCCTGAGAATCTTGAATGTGGTGATCATGTCCCCCCTAACTCTTCTGTCTTCCAACGAAGTGAGGTTTAATTCCTGCAGTCGCTCCTCGTAGCTCATACCTCTCAGCTCGGGTACTAGTCTGGTGGCAAACCTTTGAACCTTTTCCAGTTTAGTCTTATGCTTGACTAGATAGGGACTCCATGCTGGAGCCGCATACTCCAGGATTGGTCTGACATATGTGGTATATAATGTTCTGAAAGATTCCTTACACAAGTTTCTAAAGGCCGTTCTTATGTTAGCCAACCTGGCATATGCTGCTGATGTTATCCTCTTGATATGAGCTTCAGGGGACAGGTCTGGCGTGATATCAACCCCCAGGTCTTTCTCTCTCTCTGACTCTTGAAGTATTTCATCTCCCAAATGATACCTTGTATCTGGTCTCCTGCTTCCTACCCCTATCTTCATTACATTACATTTGCTTGGGTTAAACTCTAACAGCCATTTGTTCGACCATTCCTGCAGCTTGTCCAGGTCTTCTTGAAGTCTCAAGCTGTCCTCCTCTGTCTTAATCCTTCTCATAATTTTGGCGTCGTCAGCAAACATTGAGAGGAATGAGTCTATACCCTCTGGGAGATCATTTACGTATATCAGAAACAGGATAGGTCCAAGTACAGAGCCCTGTGGGACTCCACTGGTGACTTCACGCCAGTCTGAGGTCTCATCCCTCAAAACACACACCCTGTGTGTGTGTGCGTGTGTGTGTGTGTGTGTGTGTGTATGTGTTTATGTGGAAGATATTAACACGTGATGGACAAAGTGACAATGTCAGACCAGGAAGGAAGGATTAATACAGGAATTTACTTAAGTATTTTCGTATTTAATAATACATCTTCAGAAGGCTCCTTCTTAAGATGTATTATTGTACACGACAGGATTAAACAACTATCTTGAGTTATCTTGAGATGATTTCGGGGCTTTAGTGTCCCCGCGGCCCGGTCCTCGACCAGGCCTTCACCCCCAGGAAGCAGCCCGTGACAGCTGACTAACACCCAGGTACCTATTTTACTGCTAGGTAACAGGGGCATAGGGTGAAAGAAACTCTGCCCATTGTTTCTCGCCGGCGCCTGGGATCGAACCCAGGACCACAGGATCACAAGTCCAGCGTGCTGTCCGCTCGGCCGACCGGCTCCCTCCCGACAGTCAGCAGAAAGAGCAAGGAGGTCCCAAGCTGGGAGGTCCCGAAAATCAGCCTCCACCTGTGTCCCCTTGTGCGTGTGCCACCCTTGTTAAATAATCCATCCTTGTCTACCCTGTCAATTCCTCTGAGAATCTTGTATGTGGTGATCATGTCTCCCCGTACTCTTCTGTCTTCCACTGTCGTGAGGTGCATTTCATGCAGCCTTTCCTCGTAACTCATGCCTCTTAGTTCTGGGACTAGTCTAGTGGCATACCTCTGAACTTTTTCCAGCTTCGTCTTGTGCTTGACAAGGTACGGGCTCCATGCTGGGGCCGCGTACTCCAGGATTGGTCTTACATATGTGGTGTACAAGGTTCTGAATGACTCTTTACACAAGTTTCTGAAGGCAGTTCTGATGTTAGCCAGCCTCGCACACGCCGCCGATGTTATTCTTTTGATGTGGGCTTCAGGAGACAGGTTTCAGACCGAACTCCTAGATCTTTCTCTTTGTCCGTTTCGTGAGGGACCTCATCTCCCATTCGGTATCCGGTGTCTGGTCTGCTATTTCCTCCCCCTAGTTCCATTACCTTACATTTTATTGGGTTGAACTTTAGTAGCCATTTTTTGGAGCATTCATTCAGTTTGTTTAGGTCATCTTGTAGCCTCATACTTATCTTCACCTGTCTTAATCCTCCTCATAATTTATGCATCATCCGCAAACATTGAGAGGAACGAGTCTATTCCCTCTGGGAGATCATTTACATATATCAGGAACAGTATAGGTCCAAGGACTAATCCTTGGGGGACTCCACTGGTGACCTCACCCCTCACAGTGGCTCGCTGTCTTCTGTTGCTTTGGTACTCCCTTATCCAGTGGAGTACCTTCCCTTTCACTCCTGCCTGTATCTCCATTTTGTGCACTAGTCTCTTATGTGGGACTGTGTCAAAGGCTTTCTGATAATCCAAAAATATGCAGTCTGCCCACCCCTCTCTTTCTTGCCTGACTTTTGTTGCCTGGTCGTTGAATTCAATTAATCCTGTGAGGCAGGACTTGCCATGTACAGCTGTGTACTGCCTTGTACAGCTGTGTACTGCCTTGTACAGCTGTGTACTGCCTCGTACAGCTGTGTACTGCCTTGTACAGCTGTGTACTGCCTTGTACAGCTGTGTACTGCCTTGTACAGCTGTGTACTGCCTTGTACAGCTGTGTACTGCCTTGTACAGCTGTGTACTGCCTTGTACAGCTGTGTACTGCCTCGTACAGCTGTGTACTGCCTTGTACAGCTGTGTACTGCCTTGTACAGCTGTGTACTGCCTTGTACAGCTGTGTACTGCCTTGTACAGCTGTGTACTGCCTTGTACAGCTGTGTACTGCCTTGTACAGCTGTGTACTGCCTTGTACAGTTGTGTACTTCCTTGTACAGTTGTGTACTGTCTGTACAGCTGTGTACTGCCTTGTACAGCTGTGTACTGCCTCGTACAGCTGTGTACTGCCTTGTACAGCTGTGTACTGCCTCGTACAGCTGTGTACTGCCTTGTACAGCTGTGTACTGCCTTGTACAGCTGTGTACTGCCTTGTACAGCTGTGCACTGCCATGTACAGCTGTGTACAGATTGTACAGCTGTGTACAGCCTTGTACAGCTGTGTACTGCCTCGTACAGCTGTGTACTGCCATGTACAGCTGTGTACAGAATTGTACAGCTGTGTACTGCCTTGTACAGCTGTGTACTGCCTCGTACAGCTGTGTATTGTCTTGTACAGCTGTGTACTGCCTTGTACAGCTGTGTACTGCCTTGTACAGCTGTGTACTGCCTTGTACAGCTGTGTACTGCCTTGTACAGCTGTGTACTGCCTGGTACAGCTGTGTACTGCCTCGTACAGCTGTGTACTGCCTTGTACAGCTGTGTACTGCCTTGTACAGCTGTGTACTGCCTTGTACAGCTGTGTACTGCCTTGTACAGCTGTGTACTGCCATGTACAGCTGTGTACTGCCTTGTACAGCTGTGTACTGCCTTGTACAGCTGTGTACTGCCTTATACAGCTGTGTACTGCCTCGTACAGCTGTGTACTGCCTCGTACAGCTGTGTTCTGCCTCGTACAGCTGTGTACTGCCTCGTACAGCTGTGTACTGCCTCGTACAGCTGTGTACTGCCTCGTACAGCTGTGTACTGCCTCGTACAGCTGTGTACTGCCTCGTACAGCTGTGTACTGCCTCGTACAGCTGTGTACTGCCTCGTACAGCTGTGTACTGCCTCGTACAGCTGTGTACTGCCTTGTACAGCTGTGTACTGCCTCGTACAGCTGTGTACTGCCTTGTACAGCTGTGTACTGCCTTGTACAGTTGTGTACAGCCTTGTACAGCTGTGTACTGCCTTGTACAGCTGTGTACTGCCTTGTACAGCTGTGTACAGCCTTGTACAGCTGTGTACTGCCTTGTACAGCTGTGTACAGCCTTGTACAGCTGTGTACTGCCTTGTACAGCTGTGTACAGCCTTGTACAGCTGTGTACTGCCTTGTACAGCTGTGTACAGCCTTGTACAGCTGTGTACTGCCTTGTACAGCTGTGGTCAGTTGTGATTCTCTTGTGTAATTAATGTACTGTAATTTTATCTCAACTTTCACAATTATAATTTTACCATTTATGATAATCATTTTTTACGTGATTTAAGTAGTGTTAGCAAGAGCAGCAATAGTGGTAGTGTGGAGCGATGCCAGGTACGGTACGACCAGTGCTGTGTGACTTTCGCCACGACCCCTGACCTCTGACCCCTGACCCCTGACCCTTAGACCAGTGGCCAGGATATCACTGTACACTTCTCCTCGTGTCAACATGGCAGATGGATGGGTGTAACAGCATGTACCTGTGCGTGTACTTACCTAATTGTGCTTGCGGCGGTTGAGCTTCGGCTCTTTGGTCCCGCCTCTCAGCTGTCAGTCAACTGGTGTACAGATTTCTGAGCCTACTGGGCTCTATCATATCTACACTTGAAACTGTGTATGGAGTCAGCCTCCTCCACATCACTGCCTAATGCATTCCACCTGTTAACTACTCTGACACTGAAAAAGTTCTTTCTAATGTCCCTGTGGCTCATGTGGGTACTCAGTTTCCACCTGTGTCC
>WNGS01007037.1:0-12111 GCA_020271785.1 Procambarus virginalis
ATCGTAACGGAGCCAGAAAGGGAACGAAGTCCCAAACCTGAACTCGGACGGATCCATTTCCGAGGCATAATCTGGGTCACGCAGGAGGTAAGCTGCAAAGGCCGCCCGCACCACACCAGGTTGGATGCGATAAGCCGAAAACCTCCGGAAAGACGGAACCAACGAACCCGGGAACACGGAACCGAACCCGGGGAGGGGCCGACACCAAATCCAACTCGTACGCAGGGGGGGGGGGGAGAAAACCCCACTCCTTGTAACAATAAGCCCCACTCGGAGGGAAGAAAAACCCAGCCTGGGTCCAGCGGAGCCAAAGGCTCCCAAGTCAGCCCCTCCCCAGCCTCGAGGTCCTTCACCACAGGACCCGAGGCCGAGTCTTTTCCCCAAGCCCCGACCCCACAAGACAAGGACGGAGCAGCCAGAAAAGCTGGAGGAAGGGGGGCCCACTGGTCAGACCCAGAAGCTTCGGCCGGGAGACAAGACTCGAATGCCTTGCCGTTCCCCTGGAAGGGGCACCCCCCCGAAGCTGCCCGAGTCTCGAGACCAAGTAACCCCTGTTCCTACCCCGAAACCCTCAGACGCTTCGGGGCCGGAAGCAGGGGGGGGGCCAGAACGAACAGTAGGGGAAGGACGAGGTGGCGCGGACTGAACCAGGATCAAAGCGACCCCCACCCCCAAGTCCGGGTCTTGAAAAGCAAAGCGGGGCAGCCCCGGGACATCCGGGCGAGCAACCAACCAAGCGCGTTGCAACAGACGAAACCTAGACTGCAACGCATGCGCGTCTGTACCCGAAGAGAATCATCAGAGGATTGGGTAAATTGAGTCACAAGCAAGCAGCAACACTCACAGGACTCGGGGTCGAAAGTATCACCGACCCAACAGGCAGCATGGCAGAGGCAAAAACAATGAGGGTCACCCTGAGACAAGGGGACCGAGCAACCCTCAAACTCACACACAGCGAGTGGGGACTCCTTGGTCACATCCATCGGACCCACACGCCCCCTAGGGGATTCCCAGGGTCCTGAGTGTTTACTTTAAGAGGACTAGCGCTCAGGTAGTCCCAGGCAGGGCGCTGCTAACCGGCGCCCAAAACTACCAAGTGAACTTCTATAGCTGTACCCTAGGGACGTGTACACTCACGGGGACCTAGCAGGGGGCGCCACCGAGGAGAACCGTGAAAGGGCAAGAACTAATGAATTAATAGGACAGAACCCCCCACCAGGCAAAAATAAAAATAAAAACAAAACCCCGCAAGAGGACAGCGAACCCCAAGGAACAGAGCCGGCTGCTATGTCGGGAATACAAGCTGTGCAGCACCCTGCGCCCCTTCCAGTGCAAACTGCCTCTTACCTGCCAGTAACAAGGGAGAACAGAAAACCCAAGAGCCCAACAGGCAGCCGAAAAACCGAAAAGGTAAAACGGACCAGCAGAGGCAGACCCCGAGGAGCCTGTGGAAGGTGGCCCCAAGCCCCAAGGGCAGTACTTACAGGGCACGTAGGGAAGGAAGCCCTAGGCGCATGCAGCCCGAGTACTGAAGATAACTCCTGGCTCTCGCACCCACAAAAACAAACACCACACGCAAAGCACAGTGATGTAGCAACACTGGAGCCAGAGCACACGACCTTCGCCTATAGCATCAGCCTCAAGAACTGAGGTGTGGGTAGCCGGCGTGGAGGGTCTGGGACTCCCCCTTCCCCCTCCCGGGGAGGGGGGAGCTGCGCAGACAGCGGCGCGGCGGCGTGCGACGTCACACTAGTTTGCTTGTTTTTCTGTTGGGGAGTTCTATCCACTAGTTTGGCTTTTGGTAGCAATTTTAACCAGAATAGGGGTTTGTTTTGAGGCGCTTACCTTTCTGGGTGCCTGTCCCGGTCGATGGCAGACATAGAATGCTTCCAACCACATAGGGGCTTCTATAGGCCATTGCTCCCCTTGCCTCTCTGAGGGGGGCCCGGTTCTGGCCGTGGTCCCCGGTAGGCCTAAGAACTCCATACACATGACTGATGCCAAAGTCTGACATTAGCATATCAGCCTGGGTTAGCTCCGGGGAGCCGACGGGGCTCCTCCCAGAAAAAGCAAAAATACAATTTGGTCAACAAACAGCATTGTTTAAAATAGAAGACATGAGTGGACATTTTGGGGGTGAGGTAGGTTACATAGTTAATTAGGTAGTACAGTGGTACCTTGCATAACGATCGCCCCAAAACACGAACATTTTGGGTAATGAACGGCCCGATTGGCGTCAAATCGTCCTGTATGGCGAACGCTCATTTGAGTAACGTCAACACCACATGGTTGGGTCGCGCTGCTTCTTGCACATTCTCAGACTCCTCCGACGATGCACATAAATTATGTTGTTGTTGTTTAAAGATGCTAATGATGGTGGGATATAAAGGGATGACTGCTGAGATGCTGCAAAGCATTGACGTTTTTGTGGAAAAAAAGAAATAAAATTTCTGATATACAACAAATGCCAAAAAGGTTCGTTTGGTATTTGGCAGGTAGGCTGCTCCATTATAACAATCTTTGTTTGTTTCAAATGTGTTCCATTTGTTTTGTATTTGTCATTTACGTCTAAATAATGGAGCAGCCTACCTTACATACACTGAAGAAACCATTATGACATTTTCCTTTCTTCAAATGTGTTCAATATTTATTTTTCATTTCTCTTATAGCAAAAGGTTCGTTTGGTGGTCGGCAAGTAGGCTGCTCCATGTTTCTTACATAAAAAAACGTAAACAATAAAAAAAATTAAGAATTTTGAAAACCAGAACAAATGTCAAAATGGTTCGTTCGGTGGTTTACAGGTAGGCTGCTCCATGTTTCCTAAATAAAAAAATAACGAAAAATAAAAACTGTTGAAACAATTTGAAAAATGGACAAATGCCGTAAATGTTCGTTCAGTGTTTGTCGGGTAGGCTGCTCCATTATTGAGACGTAAGTGACAAATACAAAACAAATGGAACACATTTGAAACAAAGAAAGATTGTCATAATGGAGCAGCCTACCCGACAAACACTGAACGAACCTTTTGCTATAACGAATATGAAAGACAAGGGCTGCTGGCTGGGTGAGTACTGTGTGAGCAACCATTTGTGGCACACGCCCCTCTGGCTCCCAAACACCTGTCCGACACGGCGTTGAAAGAATGCGCTCAGTCGGTGAAATTTAGACCTTATTGTTTGAAGAACATAAGGGTCATAATATTGGTGAAGCTAGGTGCAATAAGGACTTAACACAACGGTCGGATGCAAGTGATACAGCACCTATGAGGATGATACAGCGATCGTATCCAGTTGTAGCTCTGAGCTCCACCCTTGTCATCTGCAATTTATATAGATGATACATAGATGAATAGTTTTCTGCGTTCAGTGATGATGCATCTGATACAAGTAGCATAGATGAACAGTGTTAGCGGCTTCCATGGTGGTGTTTTCCATAGATATTTTCAAGAATACCTGAATCTCTTCCTGTCTGACGGACACTCTTTAAGGCTAGCTGAATCGCTTCCTGACTGACGGACACGCTTTGAGGTTAGCTGAATCTCTTCCTGTGTGGGAGATCTTTTCAGAGACAAAGCGATCTTTTCAAGACGACCTTACAAATTGAGCTTTTCCTATAATCGTTTCAATACTACCTTATGCTTTACAAGCTTGGCTACATACCATCTACAAGTACTAAAGCCAAGGGTGCACACGAGTGCGTTATTTGCAAGCACACAGAACGATGAAACAGGAAGCGAAAATCTATCTGTAGCTGGTGCAACTAGAGCAAAGTCGTGCTGTGTACCATGGACTACTTCGTTGATTATTACGCACCTCCAAAGTACTGAGTGTGTAATATAGTGTGTTCCTGTGTAAATAGTATGTGAAACTGTACATATTGTAATTTTAGTTAATTTTTACCATGTAATATAGTGACAATAAACATTTATTGTGGACACATTACTGACACATGTATCACAGTTCCCTGGAAAATTCTGAACATTCTACTGTATACATATTGTAAAGGTCACAGATATGCATCATATACAGTAAAAGAAACTAATAAAACCGCATTGGAAATACATAGAAAAAACGGGCTCCGATGGCGTTCATTATGAAATGCTCCGCCATCTCCCTCCATGCACGTCTCAGTATTTACCGAGTCTGTACAATCGGGTCTGGGAGTCGTCGTCGGTCCCTGAAGACTGGCTCGATGCTGTTGTCATCCCTGTTCGGAAACCAGGGTCTCTCGGGTCATCCCCCAAGGACTTCCGCCCTATTGCCCTCACGAGTTGTGTCTGCAAGCTCTTTGAACATATGGTTAACGTTCGTTTGATGTGGTTCTTAGAACACTATAACCACCTCTCCCCTTCTCAATTTGGTTTTCGCAAGTGCCGCAGCACAACGGATGTCCTGGTGAACTTGGAGGTCTATATTCGTACTGCTTTTGCTGCGAAGACCTCCGTTGTTGCCATCCTTTTTGACCTGGAAAAGGCTTACGACACTACCTGGCTGTATCATATTCTGTCTCAACTTCATTCTTTTGGCCTTCGTGGGAACCTCCCTCTCTTCCTACAGAGCTTCCTCTCTCGTCGTTCCTTTCGTGTGCGGCTTGGTACTGCTTTCTCTGCCCCTTTTCGGCAGTATGAGGGTGTACCTCAGGGTAGTGTTTTGAGCACTACTCTTTTTCTAGTTGCCCTCAACGGTCTTCTTTCCTCTCTTCCTTCTGGCGTCTTCTCTGCTCTCTATGTTGATGATCTTGCCCTTTGCTGTCGGGGTGATGATTCACCTCTCCTTCAACGGCGGCTTCAACTTGCGATTGATGCCGTTTTGTCTTGGGCCACCGATCATGGCTTCAAGTTCTCCGTGTCTAAGACTTGTGCTATGACCTTTACTCGGAAGCATGTCGTTCTTCGTCCCTCTTTGTCGCTTTATGGTCATCCCATTGTGTACAGGGATTCCGCAAAGCTCTTGGGGTTAGTCTTTGACACTCGTTTGTCTTGGTCAGCCCATATCTCTTACCTCCGAGTTGAATGCTCTAAGGCCTTAACCTACTTAAGGTTTTGTCCCATACTTCTTGGGGAGCGGATAGGTGCACGTTCCTATATTTGCACTCCTCTCTTGTCCTGTCTAAACTCGATTATGGTTGCCCTGCATACTCTTCTGCTTCTCCTCCTACTCTTCGCCATCTTGATGCTTTGCACCATACTGGGTTGCGTCTCAGCTCTGGTGCCTTTCGTTCGACTCCAGCCCCCAGTTTATATGTTGACACTGGCTTTCTCTCTCTTCAGGACCGCCGTGATCGCTACTGTCTTCGCTATCTTGTGCGGTCCATACAACATCCTCTCGCCTCTGTCGTGCTTTGACTTTTCCTCCTCCTGTAGCTCCTGTTACTCTTCATCGTCTCCCACTTCCTGTCCGGTTATCTCGCTTGCAGGATTCTCTTTCTGTTCACATTTCTAATGTTTCTCCTCATATTGTTCCTTCCTTGCCTCCGTGGAGAGTTCCCCTTCCCAAGTTTTGTACGTCCTTGACTTATATTACTAAAGCCTTTACCCCTCCTACAATTCTGAAAAGCCTCTTCCTTGAGCACTTTTCTTCACACTCCCACTCTATTTCCATCTTCACCGATGGGTCTAAGTTTGCGGACGGTGTGGGCTACTCTGTTGTTTTTCCTGACCGTACTTATATGTGTCGCCTCCCTTCGGAGGCTAGCGTCTTTATGGCGGAACTTTATGCTATTCTCTATGCTCTCTGTCTCTTGCTTTCTCATTCTCATTCCTCCTTTGTGGTTGTATTTGACTCTCGTAGTGCCCTCATGGCTCTAGGGTCCTTTAATCCTGTCCACCCAGTGGTCATCGAGATTCAGCATTGGCTGTTTCTTATTTCTAGTAAATTTAAATCGGTAGAGTTTTGCTAGGTTCCCAGCCATATTGGTGTTAATTTCAATGACGTGCGGATGCTACCACTAAGGACGCTATCCGTTCTTGTCTCATCTCCCGTAAAGGTCTAACTTATTCCGACTTTTATCCTGTTATTCATTCCTCCATCCTTGCCCGTTGGCAGGGTTGTTGGTCCTCTATGGTTGGTAACAAGCTGCGTACTCTCAAACGTAGTGTGTCCCCGTGGCCTTCCTCCTACCACCGTAACCGGCAGTGGGAGACTGCTTTGGCACAGCTGAGGGTTGGCCATACTCGCTTAACCCACGGTCACTTAATGGAGCGCCACCCTGCTCCTTATTGTCTGCGTTGTGTTGTCCCTCTTACAGTTGTGCATATCCTTGTTGAATGTCCTGACTTCCAGGACGAGCATGTGTCTTGCTTTCCGACCGTCCCTCACGGGGACTTGTCCCTCGATAGAATTCTAGGTGAATCGGATACTTTTGATATCGTTCGCCTTATGCGTTTTTGTTCTCGTATTGGCATTCTTGGTGATATTTAGCGCCCTCTGATTATTTCGCACTTTGATGGTGCTACATTGCCTTCCCTGCTTGGTGCC
The DNA here is from genome assembly GCA_020271785.1 of Procambarus virginalis. NCBI lineage: Eukaryota > Metazoa > Arthropoda > Malacostraca > Decapoda > Cambaridae > Procambarus > Procambarus virginalis. Next base: position 6,477 of record WNGS01007037.1, read on the forward strand.
TTCTTTTGATAATTACCTTACCTTACATAGAAAAATATTTGAAAATATATTTGTGGCAACATGCTGTGCTTGAATGGCCTGAGTGACCGTGTCTGGGAGCTTCACACACGGAAGACCAGCCCCTGATGATGTCACAGCGCACCTTGTCCACGTCCTCAGAGCCAAAGTAAGTGGAATTTGGTAATTATTTTTACATAGACATGTTCAGGGAAGGTAATTTATCATTTTACAAACAAAATTATTTTTTGGGAACATTTGATGTCATGGACACTCGTTTTGTATGACATCCGTTTCACATGACGAACATGGAACGGATTAAATTCGTTATTCGAGGTACCACTGTACTTAGTTTTTATCTTAACCCTTAAATGGCGCATAGCTATATACCATTTGACACCCACAGGCGCATACAAAAAAAAAAATTTTTCTTCCTAACCTGTTAATTTGTGTTCACTGATCACGGGAAAAATAATAAAAAAATCGTAAGTTGAATATATTGGCCGCTATAGGGCAGGGAAGTCTGGCACAAAACAGGCGCTCACTCAGCATGCGTCCCAGGCGGTCTGTTGATGGCCAGCTGTCAGGCCAGAGTTGCCACAAAGAGATAATTGCCTAATTATTTCAATGTCTCTGATTGATTTTTCGTAGTTTTTTGCTGTAATATTATTCAATAGTGTGTAGTGTGATATATTTATATAATGAAATGAGTGAATCATCGCTGTACTCAAAATATGGTGTGCTTATTGTTGATTCAATTATGTTCATCAAACAGTGAACAAATACTTTGTCGGTTGTTACACTATATACACAGGTTATATATAAGTATCTGCATGTTTTATTCACCATAACGAACCACTAAGTTGCTATTATGAGTCAAAAAGTAACGAGGAGTGACCGCCGTGTACCAGCCAGCCACTCACGCCCTCCCTCAAGTCATCTGACTCACCCACATTCTCCTCCCACAATACTGTTTTTGCTTTTGTTCACTATATACAGACGCTATATATAAGTATCTACATTCGTGTTCACCATAACGAACCACTAAGTTGGTATGCTGAGTGGCAGTGGCAGCCAGTGGCACCACGCCACTGGCTGCCACTCCCTCCCTCACCTCACCTGACTTGCCACCATTTTCCACTCGCCATACTGTTTTTGCTTTTATATACAGACGTTATATATAAGTATTTACATGTTTTGTTCACCATAGCTGTACATCTAAGGTTGTATGGTGAGTAAAGGCACAAAGACGTAGGACCTCACAGTCAGCTGATGGCTGCCGCCCTCAAGGCCAGACGCACTAATATTTCTCCTCCAACAATACTGCTTGTGGTGTTATTACGCTATAAACACACATTATATATAAATATCTACCGGTTTTATTCACCATACTTGTACAAGTAAACTGGTATGGTGCCCAAAGACCATCGTGGTCACCAGTAAACAACACGATAATTCCTGCAGACGACGCTCCTCTCACCAAAATGGCGGCTCCCAACCTCCTACTCTTGCTGTTTATACCCTCTATACACACGTTATATATAAGTATCTACATTTGTGTTCACCATAGCGAACCACTAAGCTGGTATGGTGAGTGCAGTCAATAAAAGGTGGCCACACACAATCAGATAACAACGCCACCACCCTCCCTCCCACAGCATTACTCCTCCCTCCATGGAGCACAGCGCTAAATATCATCACAATCCTCTTATTATCAGACCCCTGGTCAGTTTTATCACAGTCAGGGGTCTTCTGTAATAATATTATCGCTACATAATAGCATGAACAAGTATATTATGGCATTTTTAGGCGATGCTGTGGTCACAAGCTGAACAGCAGTGCTGTGAGCTCATGCTGCGTGCGCCAGGCTTGGTAGCTTACTCGATACTGAGGCCCCTAACACCCGGGAGTTTAGCCCACGATTTTTAAAAAAATGGTGTCTGTTTACAAGAGCCTTGATGAAGGTGTGGTGAACCCCGTGTATCCGCGGGCCGTTTAAATTTGCGTAGTACTCCAACGCATCATATGATGCGATGCGCAATTTACTGCAAGTCGGTCAAAGCATCATATGATGCGATGCGCAATTGAAGGGTTAAACTGGTTGGAGAGGTACAGTCTTTAACATATTGGGAAGGTCATNGATGTCACTTCGGCTCTATTCCCAAGCTTTCTCATGCATTTTTTCACCTCTGGCCTACTGATGCGCCACCTGAGTCATCTTGGTCTTTAGACCGGGTTCTTTCTTTCTTCTCCTCGGTTTGTTGGGTCTCCTTCAGTTTGAGATTGCTTTGGGAACCTTGGTTTTTGTTTGTGTTGGCCTCTTGGTATCGGGTTGGGAGCTTCGTGCTCTTCCTTGGCACTGGGATTCTGTTCTTTGGTCCTGGTGTTCCCTTTGTTCGTTTGCTGTCTTTTCCTTCTTTTTTGGCGAGAAATGAGATAGCAGGCTTCCAGAGGGGTCCGTTGGTTTTGGGGCTTGGATGGTTCAGCCGGGGAGATCGTATGTTGTGTCCAATGGGGCTTTACAGCGTTACCAGCGAGCCACTGGTTCGGTGACGGTGGACACACTCTGAGTGGATCCGGTTTCCCTAGTTTCCTGTTCCAGGGCTTGTGTCTCAGGTTGTCCAAGGTGTAATTAAGTAACTAGCCTGCAGTCTCCCCTCGTGCCAATGATGTGAGGAAGTATGCTGCTCTTGCAGCTGTCTTTGGTAATGTCTTGGGTCTCCATTCAGGCACAGGGGTTTTGGAGGTCGAACAGGGTCCTGGATGTCGGGTATCTCGTGAACGTCCCAGGCCCTTTACGGTCTTGTGCTGCATTGGAGAGTCTAGAGCAGCCGTTGGTTTCTTCTTCACCTTGAGACCTGCAGTACTGCTGCCTTCCAGATAGGTCCCTGTTTTTTTTCATAAGTACATAGTTAGCTTCAAGGAGCCAATGAGACTCCCCACAGAAAAGTGTTGAATGTTATGAAACATCATTTTCTGGGCAAACCCCGGAGGCTCCCTGATACCCTCCCTCCCTCCGGTCAGCAGTTTTCATAATTCAAGAGCTGTGGTGGTGGGTGGCCAGCCGACTCCCCCTCCCACCTCCTCCAGGGGAGGGGTAGTGCTAATGAGAGGGAGTGCTAGTTGGATGAAGTGTTGCTAGTGTTTCTTTCTGGGGAAATTATTTTGCTTTTTCTGGATGTAGGTCACAATTTGCACCAGATTGTGATCTGTTTTGTTTCTTCTATCTTTCTGGGTGCCCTCCCCAGTCGATGGCAATTATGACATACAGTACTTTATATGTAAAGTGCTCATAAGTCATTGCTCCCTGTGCCTCTCTGAGAGGGGCCCAGGTTCTGGCTAGTGGTCCCTGGTAGGCAAAAGTACTCCTGTGACTGATGACCCCAAACTAATATAGCACATATGAGTTCGGATAGCTTCAGGAAGCCTCTGGGGTTCGCCCAGAAAATGGTGTTTCATTACATTCAAAGCTGTTTTTTGTATATCTTGCATGTGTGCAATTAGGAAAGATGTTAGTCTATTTGTGAAAGTGCCGGGTATTTTACGTGTTAATATCTGTGGTTCTGGGAGGGATGCCACATTATGTGTGTTCTGTCTAGCATTGTAACTACAGTGGCACCTTGGTTTACGAATTTAATCCGTTCCAAGAGACAGTTTGAACACCAAAAATTCATAAACCAAAACAAAATTTCCTATAAGAAATAATGTAAATTGAATTAATCTATTCCACACCCAAAAGTATTAACCTAAAAATACATTTTATACAAAATACTACTCATATTTTTTTACTATACTGTACCTTATCTTTATTGAGGACTCTTTCTGGTGTGTCAAAGACTTTGAGGAGGAGGAGAGGTGTTCGTGTTAGGAAGGGGAGTCCCCTTCCATCATAGCATCAGGCAGTGATACCATTTCTGGGGGTACTCTCCCTCCTCTGTTTTACAGGCATACCATTAGGACCTGCTTGTGGCTCACTGCTTGCTTGTCATATTAAGAATCTGTCTATAGACTTGTTTTTCCCTACGTTTTAACACTTGTCTGTAGTGAGACATCACATTGTCATTAAAAAAGGTTAACACAATGACCTGCTACAGCTTTATCCGGGTGAGTTTTTTCAGGAAAACTATGCAGTTCCTTCCATACTGCACACATTTTCTTAATGAGGAAGGATCATCATCTACTGCCTCTACTCACAACTATTTCTTAGGTTGAACTTTGCCACTGACTTTCTTGAGACCCATGGCTTGATATATAAGAAATTTATGTTCAGAAACAAAAAAAGCAGAAAAACGATGAAATTTTTCACAAAGAATTCAAGCGCAGTCGTCACTAGGTGGGATACACTAGTAAACTTGAGCTTTTTGTACCTCGCCCCATGCCCAGTAGAACCAAAGTGCTGAAGCCATACAAGTATCAACAAACGACTTGTATTCCAAGGCAAACTTCTTACACCAAGTGAAATTTTATGAGGAAATTGACTTCGTATACCAAAAAACTTGTAATCCAAGGCATTCGTATACCAAGGTTCCACTGTAGTTGATGGTAGACTTTTGACTCTTTTTTACTATTTTTTTATCTTGCTAAAAAAATCTCCCTGGCATGCATCGGTGTTGCTGTATTCATAATGGCATTCTTTTGACTTTATTTGCTTGGTTCCTTTAACCACCGTGCTGCGCGGAGTTTATTGAGAAATTCCCCCGCTGCGCATGAAATGAAGTGTTCCCCAAAAATTATTTTTTCTTCATAAAATGATAAATTTCCTTCCCTGAACATGTCTATGTAAAAATAAGTACCAAATTCCACGTACTTTGGCTGTAAGGACGTGGACAAGATGCGCTGTGATGTCATCAGGGCCTGGTCGCCCGTGCGTGACTCGCCCAGACACAGTCACGCGGGCCATTCAAGCACCGGGTGTTGCCACAAATATATTTTCAATTATTTGTTTTATGTATTTCCAATGCGGTTTTATTTGTTTTTTTATCGTATATGATGCATATTTGTGTCCTTTACAATATGTATACAGTAGAACGTTCATAATGTTCCATGGAACTGTGATACATGTGTCAGTAATGTGTCCACAATAAATGTTTATTGTCGCAATATTACCTGTTAAAAAATCACTAAAATTACAATATGTACAGTTTCACACACTATTTACACAGTAACACACTGTATTATACACTCAGTACTTCAGAAGTGAGTAATAATTAACGAAGTAGCCCATGGTACACAGCGCAACTTCGCTCTCAGTGCACCAGGTACAGATAAATTTTCACTTCCTGTTTCTTCTTTCTGTGTGCTTGCAAATAACGCACTCACATACACCCTTGGCTTTAGAACTTGTAGGTTGTATGTAACCAAGCTTGTAAAGCATAAGGTAGTATTGAAAAGATTATAGGAAAAGATCAATTTGTAAGGTAGTCTTGAAAAGATCGCTTTGTATGGTCCCACACAGGAAGAGATTCAGCTAACCTCAAAGAGTGTCCGTCAGTCAGGAAGCGATTCAGCTAGCCTTAAAGAGTGTCCGTCAGACAGGAAGAGATTCAGGTATTCTTGAAAATATCTATGGAAAACACCACCATGGAAGCCGCTAACACTGTTCATCTATGCTACTTGTATCAGATGCATCATCACTGAA
>WNGS01007039.1:0-18116 GCA_020271785.1 Procambarus virginalis
AGCTTGATACCTTCCATGCCGAGATGGAAAAGTTTGAGGAGGGTATCCAAGATCATCTAAATATATTAAAACAATTTCTATAAAAATTGCAGAGCAACTCAGTTTTTCAAAATGCTCTAAACACGAGTGAAACTAATAAACAGGAAACACTCCAGGAAGTTCGTCTTCCTGCAATTAATCTCCCTCACTTCCATGGTAGAGATGATGAGAATTTCGAATGCTATTAGAACACATTCGACTCCTTAGTAAACTCCAAAAAGTCTATTAGCAAGCCTAATAAATTCCTCTATTTGCAAAGTACCCTAGAGGGTGAAGCAAAGGCAGCTGTCGAACACTTAGTTCCTAGTGCTAAGGATTACGATATTGCTATTCAGTTACTAGAAATTAAATACAACAATAAAGAAATTGCTAATCTTTATTATAAGTAGAGAGCGATACCTACACCAGATACAACACGTGAAGCTCTACAAGAACTTAGGCTCAAGGTAGAGTCTCTAATTAAAACTCTAGGTGTCAAAGCAGATGTACCTAAAGCAGAGTGGGTATTGAAATTAGAAATACAGAGTAAGTTTCCTAAGAAGAATCTAGCTTCCATCTATTCCCATTATAGAACAGATATCCTATCCCTAGATGAAATTTTTGAGGAATTAAGGATAACAGTTAATCGACTGAGAGCTCATGAGAAAATAATATCTGACACTGACAAATCAACCACTGATAAATCAGTCAAATCCAAAAGTACCTCCAAATAGCCTAATAAGTCTAAAACCGCTGCTTCCACCCCAGAATGGAAGAATACTACCACAGGTACCTACACTATCAGTCCTTCTAAACCTGTAGGCCTTAAGTCACCCAAAGTTGTGACTCTTGCCTCTACTACAGGAAGGAGATGCTGTCTCTTTTGTCAAGAGAATCATACCATTTATCAGTGTCAAACCTTTCCTGATCGCGTTTCTAGGATAAAGCGCCTCCTAGATTACTGTGCAATTCCTCCAAGGAATTGCACAAGTGCACCAGGTGCTTGTTGCAACATGACCCTAATACATGCACTACTCCATTACACATATGTAACAGGTGCCACCAGGATCAACATTACTCTGCATTGTGTGGAGTTGATAGGTCCAAATCGCCTAAACTCCAGGTGGAATACTTCTACCATTGTGCAGTGCTGTAAGGTGCGACAAGAGGTTAAGGTGCTTAACACCAAGTCTCATAATAATGCCGTATTACCTACTGCACAACTACAATTAAATAACAAGAATTCTACAATCACTACAAGAGGTCTATTCGACCAGGGATCACAAAGAACGTTCATCACTCAACAAGCAGCTAACAAGCTGAAACTTAAACCCTTGTGTAATGTGACATTGAACATATCAGGATTCCTAACAGATACTGGACCTCAAGAATATGAAGTAGTACAACCACTAGTACGCCTAGGCGGTTATGTCCGACCTGTTAAGGCCATAGTAGTTGATCACATTCCTTTTGACCCAAATGTTAAAGGTCTAAGAGACACAGCCAGATTTTTCCACGTCTGACCACCTCACCAATGTAGATATATTAGTAGGGGCAGACCATTACTATCAGTTCATTACTGGAACTACAAGTCAGCAGGGGAATAAACTTGTTGAATTCAGCAGGAGGCTACTTACTTACAGGTAGAGTCTTGACCCTGAAGAAGCCTATGCCAGCTGACAACAAACATTATTTTCAGATTGAGTCAGGTACAATTAGTACTAGCCGAGTTAATTTCTATGGATCTCAGTGGATAAATCAGTGGCTAGTAACCTAAACCAGTTCACGTCACAGCGACAAACGTCATTGACCCCTGTAGACCCAGAACTGTTCTCGAAAGTAATAATTGACCACATTCAGTCTTCATAGCATCTCATCGCATTTAGTACCTTAGGAAGTCTTCCAGAGAAGAAAGCATTTATACCAAGTCGTCTGGACAAGGATTTAGTAATCCATTTAATGTGATACACCTGCAGGGTTGTATCAGTTTTGTTTGGGCTGCTTCTACTTATTATTCCTGCCCACAAGCCTCAGTTTATAGAAGCATCTTAGCACAAGCAAAATTGAATTTTGCAATAGCCTGCAAGTGAACATTTACCAGAAGACTATTAGTAGTGAAACAAATTGTTTCTCATAATAGAATAAACTCATCTCATCCTTTAAGTTATCATGTGCTTAATTATAGCTCCAGAGAGTTATAGCACTGTAACTTAATGTATAAAAACAGAATAGGTTTACTACTCATTTAGAATCTTTAGGTTGCTATATGTGTTTAGTTATACGCCAGAGGGTTATAGCAGGGTAGCCTAATGTATATAATCCACATTAATCCTCTACTTAGGTAGATTAGGGACATTTGTTTGGGTCAGCTGAGTGCAAGTTGAATCTGTACTCACTAAAGCATACCACTGACTGCATTTATAGAGACTGATACACATATACTCAGTGTCGTCGCTACCCTGATGTGAGGTAGACGTGTAGGCCTACCTCCCACATGGATTTGCTTCAAAATGGGTACCGGCGGCTATAAGGAGTCCATAACCTAGCAGTGATATATATCATCTAGTTACTGGAAGCTTTCACCTAGGTTTCAAAGTGGTGAGCAGTGCGATTTGACCAGATATCCGGATAAACAATGACTTTGCCAGCTCTCAGACCTAGCTAGAGGCAGGACGTACAAGACCTTGGGTGCTGATATTTATTCTACCTCAAGTAATAATACCAAGAAGTACATGTGTCTTACTCCAAGACCCTGAGCAAGACCTACACAAAAGGAATTAACAATACAAACAAAACGGAAAGAGGAACGCACAATACTGGTGTGCAGGGAGGGATATCTCTCAAGCAGAACCTCCCCTCGTGTGCCTCTCACGACGCCATAGCAAGCTCAAGCCACCTACCACAGCTACACTTGTTTTCATCGATATTCTTACTAGTTCAGGGTTCTACCATCAACCATTGCACTAGGTCAACGTCTCCAAGTAAGGAAGTTATTTCCAACAAGAACATTACTTCTTCCAGGGAGGAGGAGAGGCCAGCTTCCACCAGCCATTTTGAATTTCAAACGTCCAGTGACGCTGCAGCCTATTCGCCCAGAAGATTTTCGTTGGTGCTCCCTAGCTACTGTTATAGCCGCCAAGTGTCAACTCCAGCATCTTTTGCATTGTACTGCTCGCTGGATGGAGTATTTTCTACATTTCAACATTCATCTGTACTCTTCGTTTCTGGAATCATTGCCCTCGTCCTCCCATGACGTCACAGCAGTGCACGACGTCTCCAGACTGGACGTCTGCCTAGCTTCAGGAAACCGCCGCCAGGATCGCCTCCGGATGTAAACATCGCCGCCACTCACCTCCCCCTCCTCCACACGACTCCTCGTCGTCGTTCTTCACGTTAGCCGAAGTTGTTCTGAGTACACCACAGCCTGGAGCTAAGTAAACTATAGCTGGTAATCACCGTGCTATACAATAATTGTGATTTAATAAGGAAATAACCCTGTATATCAAATTTTCTTTCCTCCAGTGACTTGATATGAGGAATTAGCTGCCCATTCCTCACTCAGTTCCTTTTTTGTGGTGTTTGGTGCTACAAGTTCCATTGTTCATTAGAAATGTTATGTTAAGTGATTCCAAGTACATTCTGTTGTAGTGTATTAAGTATAAATAATAATTGTTTTTCAGCAGTTGTAGTGCATTATAGACAAATTTTATATGTTTTCCCCCAGCCCTTAATCTGAAGTTTTCTTTCAGCATTTTATATTAAATGTTACAGTACCTGTGTTTATAGTACTTTATAAGTATTGTAAGCTAATTACAGCAGTTACTATAACATTGCAGAATAATCTTGAATTCTTTCCACAGTGCTTAATTTTTTTATTATTTACACATTTACAGGAAGTTAATTTGTTTTAAATTCTTGATGCCTTATTGCTACATGTTCTGCATTACATGTTAATTCTTTTGTGTATATTTTTCTACATTTTATCCATTATTAAGTACTGTATCATATTGTACTACATGTTGAGTGTTGAATACTTGCTTAATTATTTTCATGAAATTTACATTTCTCAGTTTTATGATAAAATTCACTATGCTTTACCTGATCCAATTAATTTACATAACTCCAGTTTCATGTAATGTGCATACCAAATTGCATATTTAATTTACAATTATGCTGATTCATATATTTTGTGTGTGTGAGAGGGATGGAGGCCAGCACAACCACAGGCCCACCCCCACCACCTGTTTACCCAAGAGACCGATGGTCACCTGGGGTGGCAGTCCAGGTCCTATTGTATTGTGCTGTAAGGACCTTTCTCCTCTGGCATACTTAAGCTTCGGCTATTAGTCCTACTGGGACCCACTGAGAGGGCTCTACCCCTCAAAGCAGGTTTATAACTGTTGGCGCTGATGACTGGTAAAGGCGTGTTGCCTGCTCTACTATTTGTCGTGCTAATCATCATCAAATGGTTATAAAAGATTATAACCAGGTATCGGGTGAAATTACTCCAATTAACGTTGCCTGAAGAGGCAAGTATGGAAGAGGCGGCTGCCGGACCATCAGGATTCTCCCCCACCATGACCGGTGACACTGTCACCCCACCACCCAGTGATGGGTTTATGCAAGTGTTAAGTAAAAACCAGAGAAGGAAACAAAAGCCTGGTGAACAACTGGGTGGACGACGTCCAATAGCACCAAGGGGCGAGTACACACGTCTGACGTTCCCTGAAGGCACGAGTGTGGCGGACAAGATAGTGTGGAGCAAGAAACTGAGCGAGGTGTACCCACCTGGCTCTGCAGGCATGCTACGTCCACATGTCAACTTCCCATATGTGTATGTTTCAAGAAAGAAACAGGATGTTGTACTTGCTCTTCTACAAGGGAAAATAGGTGATGTAAAGCTCTCCCTTCTAGATAATCCATCACGAAACAAGAAGATGGATGAATACCTAGTCTACAGATACAATCACAAGTATCCACTGGACTGGGCCTATGAGTTAGACGGGGTACACAAAGCAAGAAGATTGAACAAGAATGGAAAGCCTACCGATCAAATAGTCATAGTCTGGAAGAAGACTGAACCGCCACCTGACAGGTATTGGTTTGCTGGGTTGTATGCGCGTCCCAGCACGTTCAGGTTGTGGGAGCCTGACCCTGTGGAGTGTTACGAGTGCTGTGGCAGTGGCCACATAGCTAAGCACTGCTGGTGCCCCACACCCAAGTGTGCTCTCTGTTCCGGTTCTCATGCACTGAAGGACTGTCAGTATAAGAAGACCAGAAACCAAAGAAAGCTGGAACAGGAGCAACAGAACACTGTAACAGAAGCAGGGCAACAACCTGAAACTGTGGCTCCGTCTAAACCGCTGCTGAAGTGTCTCAGATGTGGTACGGAGGGAGTAACCATCTGGCACTCAGACTGTCCCAAATTGCCAGCCTCCCTTGGCACAAGGCGGCAAGTGCCCAAGACTCAACAAGTGCCTACTGATGCTGGCTCTAGTACTGTTGACCCATCCCATAGTGGTGACTGTACCAGCAACGCCCCTGACAACACACAACAGCCTGAGACAACAGTTGTTGGCAGCCTTTCAAGCGCAGGTAGCAGAAATGGCCGAAATTATAGAGACGCTACGTCGGGCTCCTTCACAAGAGATACAGCAGCCTCCACACTGCTGTGTCACAGCTGTCGGCCGCACTGGTAAAGGTTCCTGCGCTGGTGGTGACGGCGGCGGCAGTGGCAGTGATGGCGGCGGCAGCAGAGATGAGGGCGGCGACGTCGTCAGTCAACTCAGTGATGAAAGCAGTGATAGGGACACAGAAACATTATCTGGAGAAGGCAGTCGACCCGCACCAGCATATATGATTAATGAACTTAACGAAAGCGTTCAAGTCAAGTACCTGAGTGATCTGAACTATATGTTTAACTGATCTCTAACCCTGTCCATGGAGGACAGAAGAAAATGTATATATGCTGGTTAGCATTGTAAATGTGTGGCCACGTCTGTGGTAGAAAATAATAATAAAAAAACTCATATACTCCGTTCTCTTCTTTATCTAGAATTTAGATAGGTTAGGAACTTAGTTATTATTATTGCATAGCCTAAAATACTTGTTCAACAAGAACTACTTTTGGCTAAATTTAATTTTACATAAACACATAGAATTTCTCGTTTGATGTTGAGGTGATTTATGAGTTTGCAGTGATCATTTAGTGTCTAGTAACTCATCTAGTTATAAGTCACCGTGACCCTAGACATTGATCTCACTGTAGATTCAGTGTCGCCTTGATTTCAAAGAGACATATAGAGTAATACATTAATCATTACATAGACGTACCCGTGACAAGAGAGTATACTTGTCACATAGATCCGGGACATTCGTTATGCAAATACTAATGCACTAACCTACTAACATAAAAGAATGTAACTTCAGGGAAAGGGAACAGGTACGTTAGTACTTAACAATGAACTACGACCCGTAATTTCCCGCCCCGGAGTTATGTTGGAAATTTCCAACAATTATTCTCATCCCTAATACAATAAGATGCATTTCCTGTATTAGGCTGCATTATTATTTAATACTCATTTACTAATCCTTAGTACAATGGGATGTATTTCCTGTACTAAGAGTAATAATTAACTAACACTACTAATTCGTAGTTTAGTGTCATAGAATTCATTGCATTAGGATGTGGAACATCATGTAATTTCTCCTAGAATTGTGCAGTGTTGCGTCAGCCACCCACGGAGAATAAATTTCCACATATCTGTAGATCTAATAGAAGTTCAACCACTTACTTTCCGTTATTAGGGATAATTATTTAGTAAGAGGTTTACCTTATTTAGTTTACAACAGTTTACTGGAATTCCATTACCCATCTTGATCGCTGTTCTAGTAAATAATATCATAATCTAAAATCATTCCCACCTCCAAAGGATTCTCATTTTATTTGTGCAATGTACATTAACTGACCTGCACTGTGAGAATCAAACATCACATAAAGCTTTTGATTAAAACATAAACAATATTTATAAACGCTTCCTTCCCTATTTAGCTTTAATAAATAAATATAATTTATGCTCGGGCCCCCTCTACGAGCTACGCGCATGCGCGACTTTCAGGCAGGAAGAAGACTCTCGCCATATTAGATCAACTGGCAGTACGGTGTTCGAAGCGGTACCTTTATACCAAACAATTCTGCAATCATCCGTACATCATCGGGCTTCAGATTGAGGACGCAGCTTACCAGAATCACGGACACCAGTTCGGCAGGCATTTACCTTGTTCAGTTGTTAATTTGAGCTCAGGTAATAACTAATATAGGTGCCATGTCGTAACGCTGCAGGCGAGAAAATAAACCCCATGTAAGTGCTGTTTACTCCTCTCCAATTATTTAGATATTACATTTATGTGTGAATACTAGTTTGAAGTGGAAATTATGGAATTTAATTATTAAAGCCTGGGGCAACACCACTGAGGAAGCGTGTGACCACCACATACTCACGTGTTCCAAGTATCACTATCTCAAGCTGTTTCCAGACTGTTGTAGAGACTGGACTACACCTACGTCCCTGTCACAGGTGAGATTTAATCAGTTTTCATTGTAGATAGTATCTTTAATTATTGAGAGTCAAAGCATTTCTAATCTTTGCATATTAATCAGATAAATGAGTTGAATTTTAATATGCCGTAGTATTTCTTGCATTACATTTTATTTATCATTTTCTATGTGTGTGCATATTATCATCATTATTATTACATAATATATGTTACACATAGACTAACCTCATAAAAGACCCCCCAAAATGTGTCATGGGAAGCTGGTTCTAGCATGCATACAATTTACAGTCATTTATATAAATAAAAATGGAAATGTTCGTTAGTTCAAAATCTTTAATCTCCGAAAGTTCTTCACCGATTGCTTTGAAATTTTCACACAACTTTCCATTCGCATTCGAGCAGGTTTTTATATACATATTATATAGATGTTACGTCTGTGACGGGAAAAAAACAAGTTTTGGGAAAACTTTGTTTTTCATGTATTTTTCATGTGAGGGAAATCTTCGAAACCTCTTTACCGATTGCTTTGAAATTTTGACACAACGTTGCATTGTATTTTTATATATCTACCATATACATGCCTCACTTGTGACTGGAAAAAAACATGTTTTTTTTTAAGAAACAGCGCCATCTGTTGGATGTAAGGGCAACGCTATATTCTACGAAAGTTCTTCACCAATTGCTTTGAAATTTTGACACAACGTTGCATTCGAATAGGTGCGTCCGTTTTATATGCCTACTATATAGATGCCACCCCAGTGACAGGTAAAAACATGCGTTTTTGAAAAACAGCTCCATCTGTTGCACATAATAGTAACATGCACGCTTTACTAAATATGTCACGAATTCCATTTGAATGTTTCCGATTGCATTGATAAATTTTATTTTCATTGATTTCGATTTTTTTATTGTTTTGTGAATTATTTTGTGTGAATTGTGTTGGAATTGAGCTGTGTTATTTACTAGGCCGTTCATTTCGTGAGAATAGTTTATTTGAATTTTTTTCATATTTTCATTTAATTTTTAACTGTTTTTCTTATATTTCAGTGATGTGAACATCAGATCACTTGATGTTCCCAATTTTCTGATGTGAACATCAGGCCATTTGGGAAGGCATCGGACGAGGGAGTGGGGAATGGTGGGGATGACAAGGGGACGGAAGTGAGAGATGTGGGGAGGACGAGGGGACAAGGGAGGGGGGTAATGGTGGGGAAGGACGAGGGGACGGGGGAGTTTGGGATGGTCTGGACGAGAGAGTGGGGAATAGAGAATGGTGTGGAGGACAAAGGGATAGGGATGTGGGGCATGCTGGGAAGGAAGAGGGGATGGTGAAGTGGGGAGGACGAGGGGGCGGTGGAGTTGGGAATGGTTGGGAGGCCGAGGAAACGGGTGAGGGGAAAATGGTGGGGAGGACTGGGGGACAAGGAAGGTTGCTGTGGCTCAGCAACGCACACGCGTTGCTGAGCCACAGCAACGCTTGGCTGGGTACTGCTAGTTGCTTAATGAAATATAATTACATATAATCATAGAGATCCATAAGTCACTGGTTCTCTCATTTAATAATGCATTCTGGTCCTTTGAGCTATCTTAGATTTAATTATTGTTTTGCATTTATAGAATTATACATTTTATTAGTATTAAACTAGAGCCAGATTTCCCCACAAATATACACGGAAATTAGTTAAGATGCCAAAAGTGTACTAAAAGTGCGAGTCAAAGGAATGGTGAGAGAGAGGCAAGCGACTATATTTAACAGTTATTTAAATTGCGCCAAAAAAGTTAGGAATCTGTAGTTAACTGTAACCAGCAACAACAAACTGTAACACAGGACAGATAAGGTCTTTATGTAGAGTTTAGAATAAACACACAGACGTAGGAAGAAAACCTATCACAAACACTAACAACAGACATTCAGAGTGCTTCATAACTATGTTAGAGATGAGAGGAGTCATCAAAAGCATTCGAGATAAGGCCCCAGGACCATCGGGGATCAAAGCGTTGCAGATCAAACTTCTACCAGGCAATCTTCTACAATCCATTCTCAACCTATTCAACGCTATGCTGGCATCGGGTCACATTCCGGTTGCATTCAAGTCAGCCAAGATGATATTCATTCCCAAACCCAAGAAAGACCCCCACCAACCTGGCAACTACCGTCCAATCTCCCTCTTAGACACAATAGGCAAGTGCTTTGAAAAAATCGTGTCAAACCGTCTTAACTACTATATGGAGTATAACAACCTCTTCACTGAAAAACAATTTGGTTTTCGAGCACACAGATCAACCCAACATGCAATAAACATCATCTACGACGCAGTAAGCTCAATTCGCAAGCAAAAACAAGTAGCTTTGATTGCGACGAGGGACGTACACAAGGCCTTCGACAGCCTTTGGCATGATGGTCTTGTGTACAAATTAGCAGACTTACCAGCGCAAAACTGGACCCTCCTCAGGCTGGTCAGAAATTTTCTAAAGAATAGGCAAGTTACCCCCAACTTCAAGGCGAAAGAGGCCGCAGCCTTCACCCCAACAGCTGGAGTCCCCCAAGGGTCATGCTTGAGCCCCGTTCTCTTCAACATCTTTGTGAACGACCTGCCCCAGCCAGAGTATAGAGACACCATCATCGTGCAATTTGCGGACGACGTAACACATGTAATAACATCCAACCCAAGCAACCAAGCGGCCAAGCATGCAACTGTAACCCGCAAGGCAAACGTAGAACTAGCCAGGACTGCTAACTGGGAAAGGAAATGGAGGATCACCACTAACCCAGAAAAGATCCAATTAAGCACTGTCGGATGTATGGCCTTCTCAATCGAAAATGAGGGAGGGATAAGAATCCGGGGTGAACCCATAGCCATCTCAAACTCCAACACAGTGCTCGGATACAACTTCAACAGACTACTCAACTCCTCACAGTTTGTATCCCAGAAGACAGCAATGGCTCGAGGTTCGCTGGCGAGGCTCTTCCGCTTCAAGGAAGCCCCATCCCACATCAAGCTCCACCTGTACAGAATGATTATAAGGCCTAGCCTTGAATACCCTTACGTCCCCCTGAACCTCACCAACAAATCCAACATGCTGAAGATCCAACGGGTACAAAACAAAGCACTCCGTTTTGCGGAGGGTCTGACACTGATGGATAGGGTAAGAACTGACCAAATCCATGAAACGCTCAACATGAAGCCAATGAACATCAGGCTCAGCTACCTGGCCAGAAGACAGCTGTACCGCATGAAGAATATGTATATCCCAGACCCCGAAGATCCCTACGTAGCAGAAAACACCACCAGCGACTACGAGATCCGCGAACCACCACACACAACCAGAAGAATCACTCTCCAACAAAAAGTGATCAGACATCCACGATGAGGCCTTCCCAAGACCTCAAATACTAAGCGGCCTGCCAGACGACCCTGATGAGTGGCCCATCCCGGACCCGATTTACACCAAATGAAGAATAAAGGAAATAAATAAATAAATAAATAAATAATAAATATAATATATATATAATATATATATAATATATATAATATATATATTATATAAACAACTAATATAAAAAAAATAAAACCAAAAAACCATTTGTCGTGATATCAGAAGTGTGACTACCCTGATGTTGCTAAGATTAGCCTCCCTCAGCCAACTCCATCGGCTCTAGTGCTTTAGGACACCAACAAGGTCACAAACACTAGTCCCCCAGCCAATGTACTGACAACCCAACATAACACATACACAAACAAACGACACATACACATATGTCAACCCATGGTGGACAGGCCACCGAACTTTCAATCCTCCTCTCTCTCTACACCCGCATCCTCTTCCTGAATTTCATCTCCCCATCCCTCTACCTCCCCCCATCCTTTCCAAGCCCTTTGGACATCAAGCAAGCTGAAGAGTGCTTCACTCTGTGGAGCAGTGGGTGAGCCTGTTGGTGTTACAATCACCTCCGGACAAACCTCACTACAAGAGTTCAACACGTTTTTAAAAACAGGAACGCTGTTTCGCGCGATAAGCCGTAGAGAGCACTGCTTTACCTTAGCTCTTTATGGCTCGGATTGGTCTCATCTGATGTTGCATATTTTGTCAAATTATACAAAATTTTCAACACAATTAACTCTAATTCAAACAAGCCTTCATACAAATTGTATACCATGGACATATAAATTGGACTGTCGTTAACCCCTAAACTGGGATGCAATGCTTTACATTATTCTACAAAAATGAATACGTACTGGCTGCATCATGTACACATTATCGTGTAACTGAGAGAGAGCTTATACATCTATAGATTATGGTGTGCACTGAGGGCTTATACATCTGCACATTATTATGTACACTGAAGGGGTCGGTTGAGAAAAGCCAAGAGGCCTGCAGAGGCCGTACGGGTCTGATGACTGTGAGCCCTTTGGCACCACTGCACCGTAGAGATCACTGGTTTGTGTACCATAATACCATGAAGCCCAGTGGCTTGTGTACAATAGTACCATGAAGCACAGTGGATTGTGTACCATAGTACCATGAAGTCCGGTGGCTTGTGTACAATAGTTCCATGAAGCACAGTGGATTGTGTACCATAGTACCATGAAGCCTGGTGGCTTGTGTACCATAGTACCATGAATACCGGTGGCTTGTTTACCATAATACCATGAAGCCCAGAGGCTTGTGTACCACAGTACAATGAAGCCCGGTGACTTGTGTACCATAGTACCATGATGCCCGGTGGCATGTATACCACAGTACCATGAAGCCGAGAGGCTTGTGTACCATAGTAGCATGAAGCCCGGTGGCTTGTGTACCACAGTACCATGAAACCGAGAGGCTTGTGTACCACAGTATCATGAAGTCCCGTGGCTTGTGTCCTACAGAACCATGAAGCCCGGTGGCTTGTGTACAATAGTACCATGAAGCCCAGTGGCTTGTGTACCAAAATACCATGAAGCACCGTGGCTTGTGTACAATAGTACCATAAAGCACAGTGGCTTGTGTACCACAGTAACATGAAGCCCAGTGGCTTGTGTTCCACAGTTCCATGAAGCCCAGTGGCTTGTGTACGAAAGTACCAGGAAGCCGAGTGGCTTGTGTACCACAGTACAATAAAGCCCAGTGGCTTGTGTACCATAGTACTATGAAGTCGAGTGGCTTGTGTACCAGAGTACCATGTAGCTCAGTGGCTTGTGTACAACAGTACCATGAAGCCCAGAGACTTGTGTCCTACAGTACCATTAAGCCCGGTGGCTTGTGTACAATAGTACCATGAATCCCAGTGGCTTGTGTACCACAATACCATAAAACCCAGTGGGTTGTGTACAATAGTACAATGAAGCACAGTGACTTGTGTACCACAGTACCATGACGTCCGGCGGCTTGTGTACCACAGTACCATGAAGGCCATTGGCTTGAGTACCACAGTTCCATGAAGCCCAGTGGCTTGTGTACCACAGTACCAGGAAGCCGATTGGCTTGTGTACCACAGTACAATAAATCCCAGTGGCTTGTGTACCACGGGACCATGAAGCCTAGTGGCTTGTGTACCACAGAACCATGAAGACTGGTGGCTTGTGTACAATAGTACCATGAAGCCCAGTGGCTTGTGTACCACAAAACCATGAAGCCCCGTGGCTTGTGTACAGTAGTACCATGAAGCACAGAGGCTTGTGTACCACAGTACCATGAAGTCCGGTGGCTTGTGTACAATAGTACCATGAAGTCCGGTGGCTTGTGTTCCACAGTACCAGGAAGCCGAGTGGCTTCTGTAACACAGTACAATAAACCCCAATGGCTTGTGTACCACGGTACCATGAAGTCTAGTGGCTTGTGTACCATAGAACTATGAAGCCCGGTGGCTTGTGTACAATAGTACCATGAAGCCCAGTGGCTTGTGTATTACAGTATCATGAAGCCCGGTGGCTTGTGTACCATAGTACCATGAAGCCCGGTGGCTTGTGTACCACAGTACCATGAAGACCGGTGGCTTGCGTACAACAGTACCATGAAGCCCGGAGGCTTGTGTTCCACAGTACCATGAAGCTGAGAGGCTTGTATACCATAGTACCATGTAGCTCAGTGGCTTGTGTACAACAGTACCATGAAGTCCAGAGACATGTGTACCACAGTACGTTAAGCCCGGTGGCTTGCGTACAATAGTACCATGAAGCACAGAGGCTTGTGAACCACAGTACCATAAAGGCCATTGGCTTGTGTACCACAGTTCCACGAAGCCCAGTGGCTTGTGTACCACAGTACCAGGAAGCCGAGTGGCTTGTGTACCACAGTACAATAAAGCCCAGTGGCTTGTGTAGCATAGTACTATGAAGACGAGTGGCTTGTGTACCACAGTACCATTTAGGTCAGTTGCTTGTGTACAACAGTACCATGAAACCCAGAGACATGTGTTCCTCAGTACCATGAAGCCTGGTGGCTTGTGTACAATAGTACCATGAAACCCAGTGGCTTGTGTACCACAGTATCATGAAGTCCCGTCGCATGTGTCCTGAAGTATCATGAAGCCCGGTGGCTTGTGTGCAATAGTACCATGAAACCCAATGTCTTGTGTACTACAGTACCATGAAGCCCTTTGGCTTGTGTACAATAGTACCATGAAGCACAGTGGTTGTTTACCACAGTACTATGATGTCCGGTGGCTTGTGTACAATAGTACCATGAAGCCCAGTGACTTGAGTACCACAGTACAATGAAAGCCACTGGCTTGTGTACCACAGTTCCATGAAGCCCAGTGGCTTGTGTACCACAGTATCAAGAAGCAGAGTGGCTTGTGTACCACGGTACAATAAACCCAGTGGCTTGTGTACCACGGTACAATGAAGCTTAGTGGCTTGTGTACCATAGAACTATGAAGCCCGGTGGCTTGTGCACAATATTACCATGAAGCCCAGTGGCTTGTGTACCACAGTATCATGAAGCCCGGTGGCTTGTGTACCATAGTACCATGAATCCCGGTGGCTTGTGTACCACAGTATCATGAAGCCCAGAGATTTGTGTACCTCAGTATCATGAAGCCCAGTGGATTATGTACAATAGTACCATGAAGCCCAGTGGCTTGTGTACCACAGTTTCATGACGTCCCGTGGCTTGTTTCCTAGAGTACCATGAAGACCAATTGCTTGCGAACAATAGTACCATGAAGTCCAGTGGCTTGTGTATCACAATACCATGAAGCCCCGTGGCTTATGTACAATAGTCCCATGAAGCGCGGTGGCTTGTGTACTACACGACCATGAAGGCTAGTGGCTTGGGTACCATAGTACCATGAAGCCCGGTGGGTTGTGTACCATAGTACCATGAACCCCGGTGGGTTGTGTACCATAGTACCATGAAGCCCGGTGGCTTGTATACCACGGTACCATGATGACCTGTGGCTTGTGTACAACAGTATCATGAAGCCCGGTGGCTTGTGTTCAGCAGTACCATGAAGCCGAGAGGCTTGTGTACCATAGTACTATGAAGTCGAGTCGCTTGTGTACTACAGTACCATGCAACTCAGTGACTTGTGTACAACAGTTCCATGAAGCCCAGAGACTTGTAAACCACAGTACCATGAAGCCTGGTGGCTTGTTTACAATAGCACCATGACGCCCAGTGGCTTTTGTACCACAGTATCATGAAGTCCCGTGGTTTATGTTTTACAGTACCATGAAGCCTAGCGGCTTGTGTACAATAGTACCATTATGCCCAGTGGCGTGTGTACCACAATACCATGAAGCTCCGTGGCTTCTCTACAATAACACCATGAAGCACAGTGGCTTGTGTACCACAGTACCATGAAGCCCAGAGACGTGTGTACCACAGTACGTGAAGCCCGGTGGCTTGTGTACAATAATACCATGAAGCACAGTGGCTTGTGTACCACAGTACCATGAAGCCCAGTGGCTTCTGTACCATAGTACCATGAAGCCCTGTGGCTTGTGTACCATGGTACCATGAAGCCAGGTGACTTGCTTGTGTACCATACTACCATGAATCCCGGTGGCTTGTGTAACATAATACCATGAATCCCAGAGGCTTGTGTACCACAGTACCATGAAGCCCGGTGACTTGTGTACCATAGTAACATGAAGCCCGGTGGCTTGTGTACCACAGTATCATGATGCCGAGAGGCTTTTGTACCATAATACCATGAGGGCCGATGGCTTGCGTACCACAGTGCCATGAAGCCGAGAGGCTTGTGTTCCATAGTATTATGAAGCACGATGGCTTGTGTACCATAGTTCCATGAAGACCGGTGGCTTGAGTACCACAGGAACATGAAGCTGAGAGGCTTTGTGCCATAATACCATGAAGCCTGGTGTCTTGTGTACCATAGTACCATGAAGTCCAGAGGATTGTGTACCACAATACCATGAAGCCCAGTGACTTGTGTACCACAGTTCAATGAAGCCCGGTGGCTTGTGTACCACAGTACCATGAAGCCGAGAGGCTTGTTTGCCAAAGTACCATGAAGCCCATTTGGCTTGTGTACCACTGCAATGTAGCCGAGAGGCTTGTGTACCATAGTACCATGAAGCACAGTGACGTGTGTACTACAGTACCATGAAGCCCAGTGGCTTGTGTACCACGGTACCATGATGACCTGTGGCTTGTGTACAACAGTATCATGAAGCCCGGTGGCTTGTGTTCAGCAGTACCATGAAGCCGAGAGGCTTGTGTACCATAGTACTATGAAGTCGAGTCGCTTGTGTACTACAGTACCATGCAACTCAGTGACTTGTGTACAACAGTTCCATGAAGCCCAGAGACATGTAAACCACAGTACCATGAAGCCTGGTGGCTTGTTTACAATAGAACCATGACGCCCAGTGGCTTTTGTACCACAGTATCATGAAGTCCCGTGGTTTATGTCTTACAGTACCATGAAGCCTAGCGGTTTGTGTAC
Organism: Procambarus virginalis; assembly: GCA_020271785.1. NCBI lineage: Eukaryota > Metazoa > Arthropoda > Malacostraca > Decapoda > Cambaridae > Procambarus > Procambarus virginalis. The sequence goes on from WNGS01007039.1 coordinate 16,472, forward strand.
AATAGTACCATTAAGCCCAGTGGCGTGTGTACCACAATACCATGAAGCCCCGTGGCTTCTCTACAATAACACCATGAAGCACAGTGGCTTGTGTACCACAGTACCATGAAGCCCAGAGACGTGTGTACCACAGTACGTGAAGACCGGTGGCTTGTGTACAATAATACCATGAAGCACAGTGGCTTGTGTACCACAGTACCATGAAGCCCAGTGGTTTGTGTACCACAGTACCATGAAGCCCAGTGGCTTGTGTACCACAGTGCCATGAAGCCGAGAGGCTTGTGTTCCATAGTATTATGAAGCACGATGGCTTGTGTACCATAGTTCCATGAAGACCGGTGGCTTGAGTACCACAGGAACATGAAGCTGAGAGGCTTTTGTGCCATAGTACCATGAAGCCCATTGGCTTGTGTACCATAGTACCATGATGCCCAGTGGCTTGTGTACCATAGTACCATGATGCCCAGTGGCTTGTGTACCATAGTACCATGAAGCCCATTGGCTTGTGTACCATAGAACCATGAAGCCCGTTAGCTTCTGTGCCATAGTACCATGAAGCCCGGTGGCTTGTGTACCACAGTTCAATGAAGCCCGGTGGCTTGTGTACCACAGTAACATGAAGGTGAGAGGCTTGTGTACCATAGTACCATGATGCCCAAAGGCTTGTGTACGATAGTACTATGAACCCGGTGGCTTGTGTACCATAATACCATGAAGACCAGAGGCTTGTGTACCACAGTACCATGAAGCCCGTTGACTTGAGTACCATTTACCATGATGCCCGTGGCTTGTGTACCCAGTACCATGAAGCCTAGAGGCTTGTGTACCATAGTACCATGAAGCCCGGTGGCTTGTGTACCACAGTACCATGAAGCCGAGAGGCTTACGTACAATAGTACCATGAAGCCCGGTGGCTTGCATACCCCAGAAACACGTAGCTGAGAGGCTTCTGTACCATAGTACCATTAAGCACAGTGGCTTGTGTACCACTTACCAAGAATAGAGTTTGTGTACCATAGTACCATGAAGGCCAGTGGCTGAGTAGCACAGTACCATGAAGCCGAGAGGCTTGTGTTCCATAGTACCAAGAAGCCCGGTGGCTTGTGTACCATAGTTCCATGAAGCCCGGTGGCTTGCATACCCCAGAAACACGAAGCTGAGAGGCTTCTGTACCATAGTACCATTAAGCACAGTGGCTTGTGAACCACAGTACCATGCAGCCCGTTGGCTTGCGTATCATAGTACCACGAAGCCCAGTAGCTTGTGTACCACAGTACCATGAAGCCCAGTGGCTTGTGTACCACAGTTCAATGATGCCCGGTGGCTTGTCAACCACAGTATCATGAAGCAGAAAGGCTTGCGTACTATAGTACCATGAAGGCCGATGGCTTGTGTACAAGTATCATGATGCCGAAAAGCTTGTGTCCATAGTACCATGAAGTCCAGTGGCTTGTGTACCACATAACCATGAAGCCCGGTGGGTTCTGTTCCACATTCCAAGAAACCTGGTGGCTTGTGTACACAGTACCATGAATCCGTGAGTCTTGTGTACAAGAGTACTATGAAGACCACCATCCCGTCACAATATATATGTAAACTATTGCCTCTTTGTAACCCAAATATCATGCTTCCAAACAAACACCGT